>JZKD02S1767384.1:552669-565269 GCA_000966675.3 Picea glauca
TATTTTCAATTTATGCAAGTGTGATCCATTTTGGGTACTAGGGATGTAACAAGTGGTATCAAAGCTTCAATCAAGCTTTGTTGGTGTTTTTTTGTTAGGTCTTAAAAATAAAAGAAAGAAGAAAATGACAATCAATTACTGTCATTTCACCGATCAGGGTTGAGTTTCAAGAGCAATTCCATATCTTTATGAATGAAAAGAGAGAGAGATTATAGATACAATTGAAGGAAAAAGGGTATGTGGATTCCATAAACCTAGAATATTATGGAATCCACATACCCTTTTCCATAGAATATACTAACTAGATCCAAAAACCAAAGACATGAAATATGGTACTACACATATAATATATTATAAAGGAAAAAAACAAGCTACATGAAATTTGGACATTTGAACAAAAATTTACATGTTAAATGAGTACATCAATAAAAAATAACATACTAACCTTGCAAGTTCAAAATTCGAGCTATGTAGATCGAGAATTGGATTTTTTCAACCGGTGGGTGAAGGAAAAAATAAACAACTCAAACAAAAGCCAAGAATAGTGTCGCAACTATAGAAATTGTGTCACAAAGTGTCTTAAAGTCACACATATATAGATCAAATAGTCAACTAGCCATTAACACCGACCAATGAGATAGGAAAACTTTTCATTGCTATTGCCACGAAAGTTCATTGCTATTGCCACGAAAGTTCGTTGTTATTGCAACAAAAATCTTGACTAGGTTAAAATAATATTTTCATGGATATTGTGACGAACTTTCGTGGAAATATCGACGAAAATCTCGCCCTGTTTAAAAAAAAAAAAAAAGATGAAACTAATGGAAGCGTGGAAATTTTTTGTGGAATAATCCACCCATATGTAGTAGTGTTTCTTAGCACATTCTGGTCGAGCCTCTAGTCACTGTTGGACACCATGATCACCAAATCCACGACCTTCCACCCCCAGACAGATGGCCAAACCGAGGTCATAAATTGAATGATCATGCATATCATGTGCATGTATAATTCCAAGCACCCTCACACATGGGATGAGAGTATTCCCTATGTCTAGCATAGCTACAACCGATCCCTGCATAGCTCAACTGGCCATAGCCCCTTTCAGGTGGGGTTGGGATTCCAACCATTGGGTCCCATAGATGTTGCACTTCCCCTTGCGTTCACCTCGACCGACTCATCTCCTTCTCCAAATGAAGCTGAAAAAGCCACCCAGTTCATTGAGCAGGTCCAGCACATCCACCAACAAGTTCATGATATCCTAAAAAAGTCCAATGACAAGTAAAAGCAATCCCTTGATAAACATCGGGTGCCACATAAGTTTCAGGTGGGCGACAAAGTTTGGTTGCACTTGCAAAAAGAACGCCTTACAGGACCCCATCGAAAACTTCACCCACTTTATTATGGGTCGTACACCATCACCAAGGCTGTGGGGGATAATGTGTTTTAGCTCAACGTTCCTCCTTTCCTTGGCATGCACCCATTGTTCAACGTGGACTTCCTTCGGCCTAATTTCCCACCATTATTGGACACCTCAGACGTAGAAGAACAACTGACACCAACAGATCTCAACCCCGATTGCATACAACAGGAATCCAATAATCAGAATGTGGACACATAGATCAAGGGCACTCGACAACAAAGGATCCAACTTTATCAAGTCGTCAAAGCAGGGAAACTACTGCACCAAGGCAAGTGGCTCACCCGGGGCCAAATTCAGCAGAAATTTCCTCATCTGATGGGGGAACTCAACACAATGGAGACCATTGCTTCCTAAGGAGGGAGGATTGATCCAGGTGGATATCGGTGGCCAGCCACCTTTTCTAGTTGGCTCAAAATAGATTTCTCGCAATTTTCGTAATTTACTATTTTTAGAGTTTTTCGGGTCCTGAACTTCTGGAGTCGTTTTGAGGCCCTAAACGACGTTTTTTTTGGTATCTTGCAGCTAGAAAATCTCATCAGGCAACTATTGTATTATTCAGATAGATTTTTCCAACAGGATATCATACAACTAAAATAGAGATCGTATGCAAATGTTACGACCCTGAGAAGTTGATGTACTGACATACCCAAACAGGGCCCACATGACTTTTGGCGCTTCATCTCCTAGGGTTAGGTTTTGGATGTCTAGGGTTTTTGAAAATCTTGTTTATTATAAAAATGCCTTCAGAGCCTCATTGTAATTATCTTATTGTGAATGAGCGCATTCGTCACATCTCTCCTCGGAGATAAACCACCACCATTCTAGAAAGCTTGTTTTCTGTTGCATTTTACAATTTCATCTTATTTCCTTATTGAATAGAAAACCAGTTTTACTGTATCTTTGTTATTCTGTGTTAAGCATATGTTAATAAACTGTAGTCATTTCTTTCTTCTCATAAAATTTGGATCAAGTAACAACTTCCTGAATTGTTATAGTATTAGCTCATGTAGCATTTGATCATCCTGCATGTATTCTCTCAACACTTTGTCAATAAATACCCAAAAACAACTATTATCTTTCTCAAATGTAAGCAAGACTTAATAAATTGAAGCAACATGTATACTTAGCATACCTAAGCCAAAAGATAAATCATTGGAAAATGGTAAGTGTGAAAAGGATATGGATGACATGAATAAAATGTGTAAAATGGTAAGGAAAAGGTGGAAAAAATATGTCAATTTTCAAACCCAACAACAACCAATGAACATCAATGCAAGGATCTAAACAATTACTGCAACCATTGCAATATTGATGGTCACATCAAATACAAGTGTTGGAAGCAACATCTAGAGCTGAATCCAAATAACCGTAAGGACACCAAGAAAAAAAACCTCCTAGGAAAGGATTCGAGCAACTAGGTAAAGAGAAGCTTGGATGTGGATGAGAAGATTGTTTACACTTCATTAGAGAAGGAGGTCAATCTAATTAACCTCCATAATAAGGTAGAGAAGGAAATGACAAAGTTCTTCCATATTAATATTCAGGTAAAAACAAACAAGGTAGATTCCCTATTCGATTCCAGTTCACAAGCCAACCTCATAGTAGATTATCTAGTCTACAAGCTTGGGTTGGTGGTTCATGATCATCCTATCATGTATCCATTGGGATGGGTGAATAAGTATGAAAATATAAAAGTCACTAAACAATGTAAGATCAAATTTTCTATAAGTGAAACTTTTATTGGTGAAGTGGAGTTAGATGTAGTACCCCTTGACTTGTGTGGAGTAGTGTTTGGAATCCCCTACATGTATATAAGGGATGTGATCTTCATGTGGAGAGAAAACCAATACCGCCTAATCAAGGGTGGGAATTCTTACATCATAAATGTGTATAAAGGAAATTAAAATATGTCTCTATTAAGTTATAACCAAATCAAAATTTGATGAATTCTAGTAAGAAATATGTATTTATTTTACTAATAGAGAATCAACGATGGGAGGAATCTGTAAGAGTAAATACATCCCTAGAGGGATGTACCAAAAATAAGAAACAATAGTTATAGGAGTTTTTGAAGGCATACAGAGGATTGTTCTAGGATCCTAAAGGACTTTCAACTAAGAGGGAAGTGGAGCATGAGATAGAATTGTTGCATGACTCCCCATTACCAAATATTGGGTTGTATAGAAATTATGTTATAGAAGCAAAAGAAGTGAAGTAACAATTAAAAAAATTGTTGGAGAAAGGAGTAATTTGACTAAGAACATCAATTTGTGGGTCACCTATTATTATAGTACCTAATAAGGATGTGACTTGGAAAATGTGTATCAACTATAGAGATTTGAACAATATCACACTCGAGAATAGGTACCTTATTCCTAGGATTGATGATTGGTTATACTAGTTGTAGCATGCCAAGTACTTCACTAATTTGTATCTCAAATCATGATACCACCATGTATGTGTTAAATAAGAAGACACTTAGAAGACCACCTTGAAGACAAGCAAAACTCTATATGAATGGCTTGTCATGACTTTTGGTTTATGCAATGCACTAGCTACATTTATGTGATTGGTGACTAATGTATTATGTCCCTATTTATATTCATTTTTAATAGTGTATTTGGATGACATATTGGTTTATAGCTCTACCTAGGAAGAGAACATCTGACATCTTATCCAAGTGTTAGAGACTCTGAAAAAACATCAACTATTAGATAACCTTAATAAATATGAGTTTGTTGAGTTTTCATTGGTGTATTTAGGGTATGTGATATGTGGAGGGGAACTCAAGATAGATCATGTAAGGATGGAGGCCATCATCAAGTGGTAAGTTCCTACTAATGGAATTAAATTTAGGATATTTGTTGGAGCGGTGTAGTACCTACATAATTTCATAGTGTCCTTTTCAATGATAGTTGCACCACTCCATGCCATCATAGCCAGTTGTAAGATTTTCCAGTGGGGAAAGAATAATAAAAAATATTTTTATGAGCTTAAACAAAATACCGATCAAGCACCAGTTCTCGCATTTCATAACAATTACTTTTAAGTGGAGATATATGCAAGTGGATATGCTCTGGGAGCGGCTTTGATGCAAGGAGGTAAGCTAGTATTCTATCATTATGAGATGTTTAATGGGGGATTTATGCAGTACCCTACATATGATAAGGAACTTTATGCCCTAGTTCAATATGTTAATAAATCGAAGAACTATCTGATGGTCAAGGAAAACATTATCCACACTGATCACCAACCACTTCAATATTTGCAAGCCTAGAGTAAGCTACAACAAACTAGATTGTTACTAGACATTACAAGTAGATGGGGTTTTTGCAATAGTTTCATCTATTCATATAATATAAGAAGGGAAACACTAATAAGTTGGTATACATGCATTCATGGTTACCCACATCCAATATTATAACTTTGGGAACTCTTATGCACATGGAGCCTTTTACCCACGATGTGTTCAAAGAGGCATACACAAAGATTAGGACTTCAAAGAGGTGTTTTAGCATCTACAGAGCCAAATTCATGTAGAATAAGGTGATGTTAAGGTTGATTATCATCTCCAGAATGGTTTTCTCTACAATATAGAAAATCTCTATGTTCTTAAAGGTGAAATTGTGTATCTTATCAAAGAGGATCATACCTCCAAGGTTGCAAGGAATTTTAGTGTCGGGAAGATAGGCGCAAAATTACAAAGGCATGTGTATTGGCCCAGAACGAAAGAAGATGTAGCTTGATATATTAGAGAACATGTGACTTTTCATACCAGCAAGCCCAGTAATAGGAATCAAGGCTTATACCATCCCTTACTTGTACCCACTTGACCTTGGGAAATCTTTCCATAGATTTTGTGGGTGGTTTTCCAACAACTAGGAAGGGATGTGACTATTTATTTTTGGTAATTGATAGGCTCAGAAATATATGCATTCTCATGCCTTTTAAAAATACCATCAAACGACAAGAAGCAAAAAATATGTTCTTTGAATAGGTTTGGGTGTAATTTTGAATACCAAGGAGCATAATATTAAATAGGTATACCAAATTTGTTAGTTCCTTTTGGACTACACTTTAGTAAAAGATGGACACTAAGTTGAAGAGAACTACAATATTGCATCCATAGATAGATGGGACATAAGTATTCAATATCTTTGACTCAACTTTTGAGGGGTTACAATCATAAGCATCCAAATACCTAGGACAAAAAATTGATCTACATTCAACACTCTTATAATAGATTAGTCCATACTTCTACTGGAAAGTCCCCTTTTGAAAATTTCTTTGGTTACTTGTTGCCTTCACCCTTGGATGTTGTCTATAGACAAAAAGGAGGAGTTATGAAATAAATCACAACAAAATCATTGAAAGAAAAAGAAGTTTGTTGAAAAGATTAGGCAGATCCATTTGTATGTACATGAGACATTGAATAAGTCACAAGAAAAGTATAATGCCCAACATGATTAGCATAGAACAAATAAATCATTCAAAGTGAGAGATAGAGTTTGGTTACAACTAAAAAAAGAAATGTTATAGGGTCCTAGTAATAAGGTCAAGACTCTAAGGTATGGCCCTTTTGAGGTATTGGAGAAGGTGGGTGATAATTCCTATACACTTAGTCTACCCCCATAGATGTGCATTTACTCAGTAGTGAATGTGGAGAATATGAAGCTCTATAAGTCTTCCATGTTGGATTAGGAAACTAAGGAGCAAGTCCTACCTACCATAGAGGAATTAGAACTAGAAGCTCATGTAGAGTTGGGAGAAGATACAGTTTGTAGAAGAATTCTAGAATTAGCAGATAGGGGAAACATGACCTTTCACAGATTGGGTTGAAAGGACAACTTCCAGGTAAGAAAAAATGGTACTCCATGGAGAAGGTAAAGGAAATATCTCCTCGCCTCATTTAGTAAAATATTTTGGGGACCAAACTCCTCTATAAATGGGAAGGTGTGATATATATTGGATCATTATATAATTTTTCATCGATCTTGGTACTTTCTAGGTGGAAAAATTGAAGGAATTGACTTCCAGGGCCCATTTTAGTGGCAAGTCCCAATTTGGAAATTTCAGGTCTAAAACCATCCTGATCCATTTTGAGTCATCAAACGATTTTTTTGCAGTTCAAAACTTTATGAGAACCTATATAGCCCCTTTATTTTTTTATACACACCATGACCTTTCCAACGATGCAAAAATCATCCTAATCAAAGCTCATATGTGGAAGTTATGCCTCTCACAAGTTGATATACCTTGTTGATTACTACTGTTTGAGTGGATTCCATGTCAACCCCCATTACTCACATATATGGCACTAGCCATATGTGGAATTTCAAGAATATTAAAGAAGGTCCAAAACCTTATCACTAATTAAGGTTTGAGGATGTAAAAACCCTAACCCTAGATGGTTATCAGGCTATGTTAAATATTGGGCCACTAGGAGGAGAATGGGTTCCATTCTTTAACATTATAGTTGTTCCATAGTTGAGAAGAAAATCTAGGAGTGGGATTTTCAGAGAATAACAGAGGAGGTAGGAAATTCTATAATAGCCATTCAGGCCATGGTGTCAAAGGAAACTCCATTTTTGAGTTCCCCTATCTTTGTACTTGCATTTCTTAGTTGAAGAAAATACAATAGAGCATAGGCCTCACCTTCTAAATGGGTTTTCTCCCATATCAGGTTTCCCAAGATACATCTTGGGTTCATGTTGTGTATGGTGTGTGTTTTTTCTTATTCTTTCATTTTGATTTCAGTTATTTTATAAATTCAAGCACTAAGCTAGTGATAATTAATCTAGGATCTAAGGAAATAATTTGCACAATCTAAGATTTTAAAATATTGCAAGATGTATTGTGGTGAACTATTCTAATGGAATATCCATGGTAGTTTACATATTAGTGCACTAATGCATGCAAGGAAGGTCTTAGTAGAATCCTTACAAAACATTGGCATTTAGTATAATATGAGTCAAGGAAATTGAAAGAGCATGAGAGGAACTATGCCAAACATGACCTAGAGTTGGAAGCCATAGTTCATGCCTTGAATATGTGTGTTAGCACCAGAAGTCACCTCTGTATTGCAGCAGAGGTAATCCTGATACCCATAAGTTTATATGTCACAATAATTGAATTAGGGTGGTCGAATGGGTGCAGACCCAGGAGACTATCATTTTAAATTAGAAAACTAGGCCAGGCATGCACAAGCAGGTGAGGTCCTAATCTATCTTCAGTCAGGAAGTTGGGTTTAAAATTAGCAGAGGGAAGACTTGGTGAGAAATATGAACAAGGCTGCTATGGGCATCAAGCCTTCCAACAGCTTGGAGAAGAAATACAAGACACTGAAAATGTGCCTAAGAGACACAGTTACAACAACACGATGATCAAACCTTCATCACAATGTTGTTGTAACAACTCGACTAGATCCTCCAATTTCGAGTTACTCAGTGTATGAAGGAAAAATTAACACAGGAAACTAATTTAAAACTTTTTAAAATACTTTCATGATCAAACATACATCACAACAACACAATCACCCTCGACTGGATCCTCTAATTCCGAGTATATTAAAACAATATTTACGGAGAGATGGAGGGAAGTTGACATTCATTAAACAGGAATTCTCAGGTACAATTGCATAACCAGGAAAACCATTACTTCATCAAAACTTTACAATGCGGGATCCTAGCTCGACCATCAACCTCTACAAAAATGACAAAAATGCATGTATATACTCCAAGCAGTACCACAACGGCAAGTTTAAGTCAATGCATTGAAGGAATTATGTCTGCATGCTTCCTGGAAGACTGTGCATGAAGTCTCTGGTCAGTCATGAACTTCGGTCAGACGCAATCGCGCTCTAGAATGGGTCTTCACATGAGTTGGCAAACTGTAGTCCTTTTTGGACTTTCTATTTATGGTGGAAACGATGTCCAACCACCGCCAACTGCCTTAATAACTACTTCATTGGGATCGGGTAATGCCCCAGTCAACTTTGCTTTTCAAGGACATGGAGGCCTTCTCATTCTTCCATCTGGAATTTCTTAGGGACTTCATGAAAAGTCTAGCAAGGAGACGTGGGACACGGTGTGACGACCATAGCACATAACATGAAGTGGTGAATAGACGATGACTAGGCAGAGGTGATTTGACATCCTGGTGTGGAGATGAAATGAGGAGAGGCCATGTGGATGGATGTGGCAGAGGGAAAGAGTTCATGCATACATGGTTGACAAAACTCGTGGGCCCTGAGATGTGAGAGGCAGGTGGAGGAGACATGGGCTAAGAAGAAGACGTGGGAGTACACAATTGACAAAGAGGGAAAACATGTCACTAGGATGGGTGATCTAGAGGAGGAGAAACAAGTGTCGGAAGATAAGAGGGATGAAGAGAAAGGGACGCGACGAAGGGGTGAGTGGAGGACAGGTGCACAGTTGTGAACGCTGGGAGGGGAGTGGGGATGTAACAAGCATACGAGAGTGGCGGAGTGGGAGACAAATGGCGTCAGGAGGTGAGAGCGGTAAGTGGTAAAAATCTTTAGGGGGAGTCCACATTCAAAACCACCCCCCCTATTAAAGGTAGAACGATAGAAGGGGGGGGGGGGGTCTGGAATGGAACCTATGTCGTAGATCTGAGCACTCCAATCTCATCCGCTCAAACCTATGCGCTCTCATATCCAACCCCGCCCACCCATTAAAAGAAAAACGACGGAGAGGGGGGGGGGGTTCAGAATTAAACCTCGACCATGGATCTGGGCATGTGAATTATGGTCGTCCAGATCAACCTACCCTTTAGAATAACGCGCCTTCGCACCAAAACTTAGGATAAGTGTGTTTTTCAACCCGCTTATTGTCATTTTTTTCATCAAAACACCCCCTTACATGTTTATGTGATAACAATGTGGATGAATTATCTCATGGGAAAAACTTTTGATCTAAGGATATACCAAAATCGTCTAAAGTATTTGTTTGAACAACCAACATTGAATTCCAAACTAATTAGATGATTGGAATTCTTGAGTGAATATGATTTTTATACAAATTATATTAAAGGTAAATAAAATAAAGTGGTTAGTGGAATCAATGGGAGAGTGCATGAGATGCATGCTACAACCATGAGTATGTATAGGTCTAATTTAAAAGACATAATTTTTGGAGCTGCAAATCTAGATTAACATTATTTTCAAGTAAAGGCAGCATTGCATCAAGCTAAGCTACAACCAAGATATAAGGATTATGAGTTGAAATATGATGGAGTCCTCATGTATAGGGGTAAGGCACATGTGCCTAAATCTTGAGAGTTCATAAATTTAGTGCTAAAATAAATGTACAATGTACCCTATGTTGGGAATCTAAGGTATCAAAAGGCTATTGGAGTGGTAAGAGGCCATTATTTTTGGTCTAGAATATATAAAGAGGTGGTTGATTACCTAGATAGATGTATAGAGTGTCAAAAGGTAAAGTTTGAGCACATATATCCACCTATATTAATACATCCATTACCCATTCTTGAATGGAAATGGGAGGTTGTCATTGTTTATTTCATCACTAAACTTCCCAGGGTTGTAAGGAAACATGATTCCATCATGGTAGTGGTGGATAATTTAACAAATATTGCCCATTTTATTCTAGTGAAGTTGACATATAATAAAACTAACATTTCTAAGATCTACATTAAATATATTTCTAGGCTACATGGTGTGCCTAAGACAATTGTCTCTTATAAATATCTCGAGTTCACATCAAATTTCTGGAAAGGACTTCTTAAAGGATTTGGGACTAATTTAAAACTATGGAACAACATATCACCTAGAGTCAAATGGGAAAATAGAGAGGGTCAACCAAGTCATTGAGGATATGTCGAAGATGTACATAATGGATAAGCCTTCCAGGTGGGAAGACTACCTTAATCTAGTTGAATTTACTTACAATAATGGGTATCAAGCATCTTTGAAGATGAACCCATTTGAAACCTTATATGGCAGGAGGTGTAACACACCTATGAGTTGGGATAACCTAGATGATAGATACATCATCATATTTTCTCATGGAAATAGAAGAGTAGATGGTGAAAATAAAACATAATTTAAAAGTTGAACAAGATAGGAAGAAAGCTAATGCAAAAAAAGGTAGAACACATAGGTAATTCAAGTGGGGGAGAATGTGTTTTTCTAAAGTGGGGGCTAAAAAGATCTAACTAAGATAGGGAAGTTTCCCAAAACTAACAACACAATATTATCGACCATTTGAAATCCTAGAAAGAATTGGTCTTGTTCCATGCATGCTAACTTTACCTTCATCCATGTGTGTCATAATGTGTTTCATGTGTCTTTATTAAAGAAATATGTTCTTAATCATAACCACGTGATTGATTGGATTTTTATCCAAGTATATCCAAAGGGATATTTCCATGTTCCACCAATGTGCATCTTATACCAAAAGATGAAAGTGCTCAGGAACTAGAACATCGGCCTAGTAGAGGTCCAATGGATGAGATATGGTCCAAAGGAATCCATGTGGGAGCACAAGGATGCCATGTGAGAGGAGTACCCATAACCTTTTTCATATTTTGGAGAAACAAAGTTTTGTATTTTGTATATGGTCAGGGATGATTTTAAGGATGGAAATTTATTTTAAAATGTAGAAACCTTGGCGAATCTTACTAATCCTTCATATGTCAACTATAAATGTTTGTCGATATTTTTGTAAAAATATTCAAATTTCTATGTATTTTATATAGTTTTTATAAAATTTTGGCGATTTTTAAGACAAAATCATTTTATCCTATAGAATTTGGGCGAATCATTTTCAAAATAGCGAATCTTATTTTTGGAAAAACCATGGAAAATTTATCCCATGAGTGAAATTTAGCCCCTAAAATCATCATTGTTAATATAGTGCACTAAGGATAGTGAAAAAATAAGGGGGAGGGGAATGTAATGCCCCAATCTCAGAACACCATTTTTTTTTATGTATGTGTACATATGATATTTTAAGTTGGTCAGCTAGTATGTTTTGGTTCAGAGTTCCTATGTATGTAATTTTTGGGTTGGAGCCCCTATGCGATGTTAGGCTAAAGAGCCTATATGCTAAAATGTCAGTGAGATTAGCATTGTACACTGTAATCACACTCATATATATTAATGGAAATGCATCATCAACTGAATACCAATCAGACGAGAGATTATGGGGTGCTAGGACTCCACGAGAGGGAAAGGGGGCTAAGAGATTAAGGAAAGGGGCTAAGAAAAATATATTAAAGTAATCATATGTCCTAAGAATAATTCATAATGCATGATTATATCCAAAATTTCCTAAGGAGTCGAATGAGTTCCCAAGTAGTGGGAGAGTGGCTCCATGAGTGCCACTTGTCAAAAAGGAGTCATGCATATTTAAGTGAGGATATTAGTTTAAAATAGGGGGCTTCTTTCCAATGTTTCCTTGGTATGTTGAGGTGTGATCTAGTGAGAACCACTGAGACCCTGTGACTTGAGTACCTTGGGGATTCTAGGTGGCTCTTGTATGATTGCTAAGAATAATTCTCCTTGGGTTTCCTTGGGGAAGGATGGAGCCCTGGAGGGAAAATTGTGTGGGATAGGTTTCTCTTTGTGTGAGGATTGGAGGGTACCTAGAGAATCCATGAGAGAATTTGTGCTAATTATTTGGGTTGGTTATCATTGATGTCAACCCTTGAAGAAAGTCTCGTAGCAAATTTCGGTAGCACAAAGGTTTGGGTAATGGACCCAAGATTTTTTTATGGATAATGATTTGAGTTTTGATATATTTATAGGTAAGACTATTCCAAATGGATATTACGTGTCATTCCATTTATGGTGGTATGTGGAACATCACATAACTCCTCACGGTTAGAGATTTATGTCCATGTGAAGTTGGAGAAAGGTTTTGGTAATGGACCCAAGTTTGTTTGATGGATAATGGTATGAGTTTTCATATATTTGTAGGTAAGAATATTCTATATGGATATTACATGTCATTCCATTTCCAGTGGTATGTGGAACGTCACATAACTCCTCACAGTTAGAGAGTTATGGCCATGTGAAGTTGTTGAGCCCTCATGAATCATCTAGAAGCCCCAAAAGGTCAAAGTAGTCAAAGTGGTTTAAGAGATTTTAGAAGGTAAATAATAAAGTGAAGTGATGAGTGTACTATAAGTCAAAGTGA
>JZKD02S1767384.1:565494-583464 GCA_000966675.3 Picea glauca
GGGTTAACCCTAAAATAAGGAAAGTGGGTTAAGATGGTTAAAAGGTAACCCCTTGAGGAAGCTACATGAAAGTATAAATAAGAGGAAAGGATCTCTCATTTTAATCACACTTGAGTTTATTGAATATATACATGTGACTGAAGTAACCAAAGGATATCTAAGCCGAATTTCAAAGGGAAGGTGAAGTAAAGAAGACCGAAATTCAAGGGAGGATAAATTCTTTTGATGATGCTTTCTAAGGTATGTTATTTACAGGTCATCTCACCATTTTCGCAATACCTTTTTTTCTAGAATGATTCAGACTATGAAATTGGGATGCCATTGAGGAATCATATCCAAGTATCTGTGATACAAATTCCAGCTTGTGGGTCATTGTAGTTTTGGATTTACACACTGTGGAAAATAGGGTTTGTGGCTAGTCCTGAAACTAGTCTAAAACATGTGTTTCGAGTAAAAACGTCATAAATTATTCATAAAATATCCAAATTCAGTAAGACCAAATGTATTGGTTATAGTACAGTATGTATCATGTTTTGTACCATTTTCATATCCATACAACAAATATTCCATGCGGGGCACGCTCTACAAGTTCACTCTCTAGAATAATCCAGAATTCAACAAGGTATGTCATTTGTGCTATAACTCCTTTTATGAGAGGTTCCAAGTAGTGAAACCTAGAGGAATTTCATAAAATACATTGAAGAACATTGTGTACCATTTTCATATCTTTATTCATTACAAGTACATAGTTATGATTATTTCAAGTTAGGGTTGTTGACTAATATAAAATTAGTCATGTGAGACAAAAGTAAAGTTTGATGAAAATGTTAGTGTCTTGTTGTTAAAGTTAAGGAAGGTTTTCATGTATGTGATGATATACATCAGGTCTAATACAGAGTTACAAATCAGATTTGTATGATGAAATTGATGAGGGCTTTTGGTTGAGGTGCATGTTGGGTACATGGTTGAGACAAGTAGTTGATGAGTTGGCACATACATGAGGTGTATAGTTGATGATGTTAGTACATCATGATGAATCATAGTTTATGTGTATTTGATGTATGATTGGTACATATTTGGTGCATGGTTTTTGCACTTGTTGATGGTATAGGTTGAGATACATGTTGGTGCATGGTTGATTCACTTGTTTATGGTACAGGTTGATTACAGGTTGTTTGGTACAGGTTGATGCATGGTTGATTCACTTGTTTATGGTATAGGATGATCACAGGTTGTTTGGTACAGGTTGATGCATGGTTGATGCACTTGTTTATGGTACAAGTTGATTACATATTGATTGGTACATGTTGTTATAGTGGTATATCTCACAGTGATAGTGTGACAGTGGTTCCATCATTCTACTTCTACGTCAGGGTGGTTGTATGGGGCAAGGACAGGTGGTTGTAGCCACCTTTTGGTTGTAGTCGGAGAACATAGGGGGGTTGTAGCCTCCTTCTAGTTGTAGCCATAGAATTGGGAAGTTGGAGCTTCCCTCAGGTTATAGCCTGAGAAACTAAGGGGTTGGAACCTCCTTCCAGTTGTATCTAAAAAACAAAGGAAGTTGGTGCTTCCATTGAATGTAATTCTTAAAGACATATAAGAAAAAGCATCATGTGGTTTTCTCCCGCTTTGGGTTTCCACGTAAAACATTGGTGTACTATGTATGTATGTGATTGCTCATTTTTTCATTGTTTATTTACTCTGCAACTATTGGATGATAATGCTACATTGATATAACACTTGCATTTTATTGTTAAAAGGGATTAAATTTCTCTATTACTAATTCACCCCCCCTCTCAGTAATCCAACAAACTGGAGATCCCATAGCTACAACTTTAAGACTTCATGTTTGGTCTATGATAGAGCCCTGCAAGAGAAGTGGGACAAACTAAGGTAATATGTTGTAGAGAAGGGGTACACTTCCTTGATTTGTTTAGGATGAGGGGTGACGTAGACCCTCGTTCTCTCCTCGGGGCTGCTCGACCTCCCGGTCAAGGATATTCAATTCTCGGAGTTGAATCAGCTCTCTGAAACATTAACGGTCTCACTTGTAATTAAACACAGGCCCTTTCATTCTTTTGGTGTAGGTTCTATGGCACCTGCAACCTCTCCCTTCGCGTTGTTGAACTATCAAGGTTCAAGTGCTAGCTCCTCTTATGTTAGCCCTTTCCCGTATGTGACTTTGGGCTATGTCCTCGTGCAAAAAACATGATTGCGGGTGCGACCAAGAGTGGTTTGGGATAAACCCTCTTTTCTCCATGCAACTCACTACCAATCTCCATGCATCCCTATTGTAATACCATGGTTTCAATTACGGCCCAAACTCAAATTTTTAAAGTCCAAGCACTTTTTGTCCCTGCAATCCTACGTGACCGTTGATCTCACAATCTTGGATGGAGCCTCTCGATCAACGGTTCATATATGTCGCCTTTCCTTCCATCTCTCTATATCACACCCTCCTATATCTCCATGATCTGTTGACACATGCCCCTTTCAAATCAATGGTTGTGATCTGCTTCGCCAATTCAGGTTTCAGAGTTTTTAATTCTCAAACCTTACTTTATCCGCAATGCTTACACCCGGAACTCCCGATCTATTGATTCATTTCTCCCACAGATCAACGACCACAAACCACTTCGATTATTTGGGCTTCATGGATTTCCACTTCTCAGTCTTCGCCTTCTCCTAGAGAGATTTCACCTGAATAAAACGATCTATCGAAAAATGTCCCCCATAGATCAACAGTTTTGGTTCACTTTGGCTCTTTGAGCTTCGGGAGTCCCAGCTCTTGCACACGCACCTTATCCCAAAGTGTTTTCACCTAGAATTCATGGATCTTTGTCGCGTGTACTTCTGAATCAGACGGTTACGATTCACTTCGGCGATTCAGACTTTGGGGATCTCAACTTCTGCACACTCATTTTCTCCCGGAGTATTTTCACTCAGAGTTCACGGATCTCTGTTGTGTGTCCTTATGAATCGGACCACTACAATTTACTTCATCTCTTCGGGGTTCGGGAGTTTCAACTCCTAAATTGAAACCATCGAAGGGACTTTTCCTCGAAGTCTCATATCGACGGTCCACAGACTTCGATCGAATGGATGATCTAGATCAATCCTTTCGGCTTCAGTGATTTTTGTTGGTTGTCTACACAATGCAACTCCTTCTATCTTCCGACATCAAAACCTTGAACAAGTTCTCCTCTTGGATTTTTTTTCCTTCGAACATAACGATGGTCCTCTCTTTGAAGATTTCACTTTCTCCTTGTCCACAAAACTCTCGAAGTGATTTTGTTTCGAAGTTATGGATCTTACACCACTTTTCCCTCTGCATGATGGATGCTCCCTGGTCTCTTTGGGACTTCGGTGAATCCTCGCTTCTATATGCACGCAATGACTTAACACTCGTGCGCTTTACCTAGGTCCAACAATCTGGAATGATCCCTCTCCCTCCTGGATGGATCTTAGTTGCTAACTCGTGAAACCTTCAGAACTTCACTCCCATTGAATATTTCTCCCGCTATCTCTCTTGATATTTCTCTCCTTATTCTATTTTAACTCCTTAAATAGTTACTCCGACACTTAGTTGAATTTTGGATATGTGCAATCCTTGCAGCAG
Organism: Picea glauca; assembly: GCA_000966675.3. Classification (NCBI taxonomy): domain Eukaryota; kingdom Viridiplantae; phylum Streptophyta; class Pinopsida; order Pinales; family Pinaceae; genus Picea; species Picea glauca. The sequence goes on from JZKD02S1767384.1 coordinate 569,114, forward strand.
ACTCTTATGCAAGACTTAGGTGCTTGCAGGAAACTGTGCACACCTTGAAGCAGTCACTTTTCACTCCTTGCAAAGGAAATTTTACGCTATCTCTTCTGATCTTATGAGTCTAAATAGACTATGTCACTCCTTATAGTAGATTCTCATGCAAGACTTAAGTTCTTGCAGACGACTGTGCACACCTTGTAGCAGTCACTTTGCACTCCTTGCAAATAAAAGTTTCACGTTATCTCTTCTGAGCTTCAGAGTCGAGACAGACTCCATCAATGCACTCCTTGCGAACTGTATGCACGCCTTGCATGAACTCAAGGAAGAGAAGAATTAAAACTTATCTAAACACTTCACATTTTCATATACTCAATAATATAACTCATTCATTCATGAAAACAACAATAATAGGGAATTGTAAACAGAAGAAACCCCGTGCATTGGATCTATTTTCCTCTGTTATATTCATTCAAAAGTAAATGGCTACAGTTATGATAAAAAACAACAAAACTCAGCAACAACTAAATCACAGCAAAATCCTACTAACTTGCAACAGCCTCATTCAAGCATACAAAACCTCTATTTATCTTAGAGGGTTATTAAGGTTCCCTTCGACTACTCATCTACTCGAAAACAAAAACTAACTGCTACCTAAGTTTCATTACATTTAAGACTAGGAGTGAAACTCCTAGATCACTCGTGATCATTCAGCTCCCAAGCGTTTGATCTTCTTCAGTTTTCAATCATTTCAAAAAGATTTGCAGGAAATGCCAGCCGTTAAGATTCTGAAATGATTCAAAGGCTCTCTAAGGCACTGACTTGTCTCTCCACGTGTGCTTGCTAACAATGCTCCTGTATCATACTCCCCTGGACACAAATTCATGGACTTCTGTCCATGAGCTCCTGCACTGACTTTCCATGCTTGTGGATATCAGATTCATTTTCCCAAATGGCATATTCTATCAGATGTCCCTTCCACTTGACCAAATATTCAAAATATTTCTTCCTCCCGATCTTCTTTCCAATCCTCTGATCAATGATCTTCTCCATCTATGGTTTTTCTTCTACAAGCATCTGCTTCTCCCACTAAATCTTCTCCTGATCTTTTGATCTCTCTGTTTCATGTTCCCTGTAAGGATACATGTATGATATGTTGAATATGGGTGATATGCCCACATCATCTAGAGGATCAATTTCATAAGCATTTTCATCAAACTTCCTTAATATTTTACATGGTCCTATCTTCTTCATTTTCAACTTGTTATATGTTCCTCTTGGAAACCTTTCTTTCTTGAGATGTGCCAGAACCTCATCTCCTACTTGGAATTGAAGCTCTCTATGATGTTGATCAACTCTGTACTTGTACTCTTGGCTAGAGTTCTGCAACTGCTCTCTAATATGGACATGGAGCATCTTCATTTCTGCAACAAAATCTTCTGCTCCAGTGCTTATGATCTCACGTTGTTCCAAGTCTCTAAACTCAGCTACTCCTCTTGGTTGCATTCCATACAATATTTGGAATGGGTTCATTCCAGTGCTCATGTTTGGTGAGTCATTCTATGCAAATTCTACTTGTGGAAGAATCTGATCCCACTGATTATGATGCTCATTGAACAGACTCCTCAATAAGTTTCCCAAACTTTTGTTCACCACCTCAATTTGTCCATATGTTTGAGGGTGATAAGTTGAGCTGAAGGAAAAATATTTCCCCAACTTCTTCCATAGTGTTCTCCAGAAATGACCAACAAATTTGGTATCTCTGTCTGAGACGATAATTTTGGGTAATCCATGAAGTTGAACAACTTCCTTGAAAAATAAATTTGCAACACGTGTTGCATCACTAGTCTTTTGGCATGGGATAAAGTGTGCCATTTTTTAAAATCTTTCCACCACCACAAATATGGAATCACATCCTCTGTGTCTTCTTGGCAGTCCCAACAAAAAATCTAGGCTTATTGCATCCCAAGGCCTCTTTGGTATTGGCAATGGTTGATACAATCCAGTGTTCTGTCTTTTTCCCTTTTCATGTTACCAGATTCTACATTTGTTCTTAAATTTTATCACTTTTGTTCTCATACTTGGCCAATAGTATGAACTGCTCAATTGTGAAAATGTTTTATCATGGCTGAAATGTCCATCCAATCCTCCACTATGATTTTCCTTCAAAAGGTTATCCCTCATTGAGAATCTGGTATGCACAATCGATTGCCCTTGAACAACAATCCCTCTTGAATCATATACTCTGTCCACTGGCTCTTGTCTCTCGGCACAGTATTTTCACATGCTTCGTATGCTTCCTTGAAATCTAGATCATCACAATACATATCCTTAAGGTGTTCAAACCCCAAGGTATTCACCTGAAATTCCTGCAAAATCAAACATCTCATGCTTAATGCATCATCAACTTTGTTAGAATTTCCAGAAATATGTTTTATGACCAAAGTAAAATTCTGCATAAACTCAATACGCTTTGCATGCATCTGATTCAATTTTTCCAGTCTGGTTATGAATTGTAAATTTTGGTTATCGTTGTACAAGACAAATTCCTTTGGAACAAGGTAGTGCCTCCATTTATTCAAGGCTTGAATTATGGCACAAAATTCTTTATCATATGTGGAGTACTTTCTCTTAGTCTCATTCAGCTTCTCACTGAAATATGCAACCGGCCTATTATCTTGGCTCAAAATTGCTTCAATTGCAACTCCACTTGCATCACATCTTACTTAAAATGTCTTCTCAAAATTTGGTAAGACCAAAATTGGTCATTATATTATCTTCTCCTTCAATATATTGAAGCTCCTCTCGACCTCCTTTGTCCATTTAACATACGTGTGCCTCTTCTTCACTGTATCCATCATGGGTGCACAAATTCCACTGAAATATCTAATAAAATTCCTATATAAACTTTCTAATCCATGGAAGCTTATGATCCATGTGGATATCGGTGGCCACCCATCTTTTCCAATTGGCTCAAAACAGTTTTCTGGCAATTTTGGCAATTTACTATTTTTAGCAGGTTTTAACTTCTCAGGCCATTTTGAGGGCCTAAATGAAGGTTTTTTTGGATCGACCCAACTCAATGATATCCAAAGTCATTATTGAGGCCCCAAAATGAATCTCCTCGATGATACCTTTCCAACGAGCTATCATACGCCTAAAACAAAGATCGTATGCAAAAGTTATGACCCCAGGAAGTTGATGCACCAACTTAACCAAATGAGGCCCACATGAATTTTGGCACTTCATCTCCTAAGGTTAGTTTTTTGGATGTCAAGGGTTTTCAAAATTCCTGTTTATTATAAAAAGGCCTTCAGATCCTTATTGTAATCATCTTCTTGCAAATGCGAGTAGTCGTCACATCTCTTCTTAGAGATAAGTTGCCACCATTCTAGCGAGTCTTTCACTCTATATTTTTACAGTATTTGTACATTTATTTCATTAATAGAAATCGTGTATTACCATATATCTGTGTTATGGTTACATCTCTGATACATTTCTGTTATATTATTGAATATCTATGGTATCTCTGTGCATTTCTTTATTATATCTCCGCTCTCATTTTGTACCAAAAATCATTCGGATCAACTTCTCACTTCAAACATACTCCTTGGTCATGGCCATTCTTTGATTTCTTTCACCTTATTTGGATCCATCTTCAATTTATTTGAAGAGATCAAAAAACAAAAGTAAATGAGCTTTTTCTTCATAAAAGAGGACTTCTTCAGATTTATCAACAGTTTCTCCTATTGTAGTCTCCTCATCACTAAGGTCAGATGTCTCAAATGCTCCTCTTTGCTGACATGTGAATATTTCTCCCGCTATCTCTCTTGATATTTCTCCCCTTATTCTCTTTTAACTCCTTAAAGAGTTACTTTGACACTTAGTTGAATTTTGGATATGTGAAATCCTTGCAGCAGACTCTTATGCAAGACTTAGGTGCTTGCGGGAAACTGTGCACACCTTGAAGAAGTCACTTTGCACTCCTTGCAAAGGAAATTTTACGCTATCTCTTCTGATCTTATGAGTCGAAACAGACTCTATCACTCCTTGTAGTAGATTCTCATGCAAGACTTAAGTTCTTGTGGATGACTGTGCACACCTTGGAGCAGTCACTTTGCACTCCTTGCAAAGAGAGGTTTCATGTTATCTCTTCTGAGCTTCAGAGTCGAGACAGACTCCGTCAGTGCACTCCTTGTGAACTATATGCACACCTTGCATGAACTCAAGGAAGAGAAGAATTTAAACTTATCTGAACACTTCACAGTTTCATATACTCAATAATATAACTCATTCATTCATGAAAACAACAATAATAGGGAATTGTAAACAGTAGAAACACCATGCATTGGATCTATTTTCTTCTGTTATATTCATTCAAAAGTAAATGGGTACAGTTATGATAAAAAACAACAAAACTCAGCAACAACTAAATCACAAAAAAATCCTACTAATTTGCAACAGCCTCATTTAGGCGTACAAAATCTCTATTTATCTCAGAGGGTTCTTAGGGTTCCCTCTGACTACCCATCTACTCGAAAACAAAACCTAACTGCTACCTAAGTTTCGTTACATTCAAAACTAGGAGTGAAACTCCTAGATCACTCGTGATCATTCAGCTCCCAAGCATTTGATCTTCTTCAATTTTCAATAATTTTAAAAATATTTGCAGGAAATGCCAACAGTTAAGATTCTGAAATGATTCAAAGGCTCTCTAAGGCACTAACTTGTCTCTCCACGTGTGATTGCTGACGATGCTCCTGCATCATACTCCCCTGGACACAAATTCATGGACTCCTATCCATGATCTCCTGCACTAACTTTCCATGCTTCTGGATATCAGCTTCATTTTCCCAACTGGCATATTCTATCAGATGTCCCTTCCACTTGACCAAATATTCAAAGTAGGTCTTCCTCCCGCTCTTCTTTCCAATCCTCTGATCAATGATATTCTCCATCTGTGATTTTTTTTCTACAGGCATCTGCTTCTCCCACTAAATATTCTCCTGATCTTTTGATCTCATTGTGTCATGTTCCCTGTAAGGATACATGTATGATAAGTTGAATATGGGTGATATGCCCACATCATCTGGAGGCTCAATTTCATAAGCATTTGCATCAAACTTCCTTAATATTTTACATGGTCCCATCTTCTTCATTTTCAACTTGTTATATGTTCCTCTTGGAAACCTTTCTTTCTTGAGATGTGCCAGAACCTCATCTACTACTTGGAATTGAAGCTCTCTGCGATGTTGATCAACTCTGCGCTTGTACTCTTGGCTAGAGTTTTGCAACTGCTCTTTGATATGGACATGGAGCTTCTTCATTTCTGCAGCAAAATCTTCTACTCTAGCACTTTTGATCTCACGTTGTTCCAAGTCTCTAAACTTAGCTACTCCTCTTGGTTGCATTCCATACAGTATTTGGAATAGGATATTTCCAGTGGTCATGTTTTGTGAGTCATTGTATGCAAATTCTTCTTGTGGAAGAATCTGATCCCACTGATTATGATGCTCAGTGACCAGACTCTTCAATAAGTTTCCCAAAATTTTGTTCACCACCTCAGTTTGTCCATATGTTTGAGGGTGATAAGTTGAGCTGAAGGACAAATCTTTCCCCAAATTCTTCCATAGTGTTCTCCAGAAATGACCAACGAATTTGGTATCTCTACCTGGGACAATACTTTTCGGTAATCCATGAAGTTGAACAACTTCCTTGAAAAATAAATTTGCAACATGTGTTGCATCACTCTTCTGGCATGGGATAAATTGTGCCATTTTTTAAAATCTTTCCACCACCACAAATATGGAATCACATCCTCTTTTTGTTCTTGGTAGTCCCAACAAAAAATATAGGATTATTGAATCCCAAGGCCTCTATGGTATTGGCAATGGTTGATACAATCCAGTGTTCTATCTTTTTCCCTTTTCATGTTGCCAGATTCTACATTTGTTCACAAATTTTATCACTTTTGTTCTCATACTTGGCCAATAATATGAACTGCTCAATTGTGCAAATGTTTTATCATGGCCAAAATGTCCAGGCAATCCTCCACTATGCTTTTCCTTCAAAAGTTTATCCCTCATTGAGAATTTTCGTATGCACAACCAATTGCCCTTGAACAATAATCCTTCTTGAATCATATACTCTATCCATTGGCTCTTGTCTCTCAGCACAGGATTTCCACATGCTTCGTATGCTTCCTTGAAATCTGGATCATCACAATACATATCCTTAAGATGTTCAAACCCCAAGGTCTTCACCTGAAACTCCTGCAAAATCAAACATCTCATGCTTAATGCATCATCAACTTCATTAGAATTTCCAGAAATATGTTTTATGACAAAAGTAAAATTCTACATAAACTCAATACACTTTGCATGTGTCTGATTCAATTTTTCCAGTCTGGATATGAATTGTAAATTTTGGTTATCGTTGTACAAGAAAAATTCCTTTGGAACAAGGTAGTGCCTCCATTTATTCAAGGCTTGAAGTATGGCATAAAATGCTTTATCATATGTGGAGTACTTTCTCTTAGTCTCATTCAGAATCTCACTGAAATATGCAACCAGCCTATTATCTTGGCTCAAAACTGCTTCAATTGCAGCTCCACTTGCATCACATCTTACTTAAAATGTCTTCTCGAAATTTGGTAAGACCATAATTGGTCATTCTGTTATCTTCTCCTTCAATATATTGAAGCTCCTCTCGGCCTCCTTTGTCCATTTAAAATACTTGTGCCTCTTCTTCACTTTATCCATTATGGGTGCACAAATTCCACTGAAATATCTGATAAACTTCATATAGAAACTTGCTAATCCATGGAAGCTTCTGATCTAGGTGGATATCGGTGGCCACCCACCTTTTCCAACTGGCTCAAAATAGTTTTCTAGCAATTTTGGCAATTTAATCTTTTTAGCAGGTTTTAACTTCTCGGGCCATTTTGAGGGCCTAAATGAAGGTTTTTCAGGATAGACAAAACTCAATGATAGTCGAAGGCATGATTGAGGCCCAAAAATGAATCTCCTCGATGATACCTTTCCAACAGGCTACCATACGCCTAAAACAAAGATCGTATGCAAACGTTACGACCATGGGAAGTTGATGCACCAACTTACCCAAACGGGGCCCACATGACTTTTGGCATTTCATATCCTAGGGTTAGTTTTTTGGATGTCGATTGTTTTCTGCATTCTTTTTTATTGTAAAAAGGCCTTCAGATCCTCATTGTAATCATCTTCTTTCGAATGCGAGTAGCCGTCACATCTCTTCTCAGATATAAGCTACCACCATTCTAGCGAGTCTTTCACTCTGTATTTTTACAGTCTTTGTACATTTATTTCATTAATAGAAATCATGTATTACTATATATTTTTGTTATGGTTACATCTATGTTACATTTCTTTTATATTATTGAATATCTGTGATATCTCTGTGCATTTCTTTATTATATCTCCTCTCTCATTTCGTGCTGAAAATCATCCGGATCAGCTTCTCACTTCAAACATACTCCTTGGTGATGGCCATTCTTTGATTGTTTTCACCTTCTCTAGATCCATCTTCAATTTATTTGAAGAGATCAAAAAACCCAAGTAAATGAGCTCTGTCTTCATAAAAGAGGACTTCTTCAGATTTATCAATAGTTCCTCCTGTTGTAGTCTCCTCATCACTAAGGTCAGATGTCTCAAATGATCCTCTTTAGTTCTGCTAAAGACAAATATATCATCTAGATATACAACCAAAAACTTGCCAATGAAATATTTCAATATTTCATTCATCAACGTCATAAAAGTACTTGGGGAATTTGTTAATCCAAATGGCATAACAAGACACTCATACAATCCTTCATTTGTCTTAAAGGTTGTTTTCTACTCATCACCTTCTCTCATCCTTATCTGGTGATATCCACTTTTCAAATCTATCTTAGAAAATAAATTTGCTCCACTTAAAAAATCCATTAAGTCATCCATTCTTGGCAAAGGAAATCTATACCTTATGGTGATATTTTTTATGGCTCTTGAGTCTGTACACATTCTCCATCCTCCATCCTTCTTTGGACTCAACACAGGTGGTACTGCACATGGACTCAAGCTTTCTCTAACCAAACCTTTGTCTAATAATTCCTGGACTTGGTTGTTTACCTCCTCATTCTCTTGAGGTGCCAATCTTTATGTTGCTCTGTTTGGCAGGCTTTCTCCTGGTATCAAATCAATTTGATGGTTGATACTTCTGATGGGTGGTAATGAGTTAGAAAATTCATCCACTACTATGTTAGCAAAATTCTCCAATAGCTCTTGAACTTCCTCAAGCAAATAATCCATCGAAGGACTTGTAAGGACAACTTTGGGTTTCCTCACCACAAAAAACTGCATCTCTTTTCCTTTCTTAACTTTACTCAGGAGTTCATTCCCACTCATGAGAAGTATGCTTGGGATGGCTTCCTCTTTTACTTTCTTCTCCTCTATTGGAAGCAACATGTGTGTCCTACCATTCCTCTCCAAGGTGTAAGTATTCTTTCTCCCATCATGAATGACATTTCTGTAAAAATGCCATGGTATTCCCAAAAAAACATGACATACATCCATGGGAATCACATCACACAGAATTTCATCTCTATATCCTCCTATCTTAAATTCAATGAGGCATTGTTTAGTGACCATTACCTGGTGTCCTTTATGCAACCATGAGACTTTATATGGATTTGGATGTGCAGTTGTATCCAACTCGAATTTCTCCACCATCTCTTTGGATACTAAGTTATCAGTTTTCCCACTATCAATTATCACCTTGCATACTCTATCTTTATTCTTGCAAGTTGTCCTGAATAGACTGTTCCTCTGCACTGGCTTTTCAATTTTTTACTATGGTTTTAAGAGAACCTTCCTCAAAATCAAACAATTTCCATCCTCTGTACCTTCTGCTTCAACATTCTTTTCATGTGTTTCATAAATGTGAGCTTCACCTCCTCCTTCGTTCTTTTTCTCGAGACATTCCCACGACATGTGTCATGTCTTTCCACAGGCATAGCACCTTAGTTCTCCTCCTCCACTTCTTCCTCTTCCTCTAGAAAAACTTCTTCCACCACCTTATCTTCCTTGGGAACTTCCTCCTCTTTTTGAGTGACTGTGTGGTTTCTCAGTCCCATATTTGGGTTTTTGTGCCTTATCCTAGACAACCCCCTTGCCTTTGCTTGGGCTTCTGCCTCTATTTCGTTCACTCTATTTCCTGGACAACTTCTCCTCTTCCTTCAGAGCAATCTGATAAGCATCCTCTATTTTCCTTACTGACATCATGTTGATCTCATCCTGGATTTCATATCTCAGGCCATTTATATACCTGGGGACTTTTTCTTCATACTTATCTCATTGTCTAGTCCTTATATTCAACTTGTAGAACTCCTTCATGTACTCTTTCACTGTGTCTCGGGTTCTGCAATTTCTTGAACAGGTTTATCTGATAATCTTTGGGCATGAATTTAGCCTTCAAATTGGCTACCATTCTATCCCAATTCTTTATCTTTTATTTGCCTTTGCTTCTTCTCTCAACCTCCATTTCATCCCACCATAGTGTTGCATGTCCTTTTATCCTAGTGACATCATGTTTCACCTTTTTCTCCTCATAGACATATTCATAGTCGAAATATTTGTCCATGGATCTTATCCAATCCAAAAATTCTTCAGCATCCAAGTTGCCTTCATACATTGGGATCTCTATCTTGGCTCTAGCTCCCAGTTTAAAAACCTCTCTAAAAAAGCGTTCCTCGACAACATTTTCCCCTGCATCTTCTTTGACTTCTACTTCTTCTCTTTCTGCATCCTTGATGTCTCCAACATCAGGTGCCCTCCTCTGTGTTGCCTCCATCGCCTCTAATCTTGCACGAAGCTCTCACATTTCTCTTTCTACAACGTGATTGGTTAAAGGTGGCTCCACACATCTCCTTGGTGGCATTTTTTTTATTGTCTCTCACACACAGAGTACACCTTCGAGCTCTTCTTTGTTTCCTGAAAACAATTTCAGGCTCTAATAACACTTGATGAAGACCCCCCTTCTCTCCTCGGGGCTGCTTGACCTCCCGGTCAAGGATCTTTGATTCTCGAAGCCAAATCGACTCTCTGAAACCTTAATGGTATCACTTGCAATTAAACACAGGCCCTTTCAATATTTTGGTGCAAGTTCTATGGCACCCGCAACCTCTCCCTATGCGTTGTTGAACTATCAGGGTTCAAACGCTAGCTCCTCTTCCATTATCCCTTTCCCATATGTGACTTCAGGCTATGTCCTCACGCAAAACATACGATTATGGGTGTGGACAAGAGTGGTTTTGGATCAACCCGCTTTTCTCCCCGCAATTCACTCCCAATCACCACGTGTCCCTATTGCAATACCATGGTTTCAATTGCGGCCCGCTCTCAAATTGTTAAATTCTGAGCACTTTTTGTCCCCACAATCCTGTGTGACCATTGATCTCACGATCTCGGATGGAGCCTCTCAATAAACGGTTCATATCTTTTTCCTTTCCTTCCTTCTCTCTAGATCACACCCTCCTATATCTTTGTGATCTATTGACGCATGCCCCTTTCAAATAAACAGTCGTGATCTGCTTCACCAAATCAAGTTTTGGAGTTTTAAACTCTCAAACCTTAATTTCTCCACAATGCTTACACCTAAAACTCTCGATATATTGACGCGTGTCTCCCGCGGATCGACGGCCACAAACCATTTTGGCTATTCGGGCTTCGAGGATTTCCACTTCTCAGTCTTCGCCTTCTCCCGAAGAGCTTTCACCCGAAGACACTGATTTTTCAATGTGTGTCCCCCATAGATCGATGGTTTTGGTTCAGTTCGTACCTTCGGGCTTCGGGAGTCCCATCTCTTTCACACTCACCTTCTCTCAGAGTGTTTTCACCTGGAGTTCACGAATCTCAGTTGTGTGTCCTTCTGAATCTGATGGTTATGATTCACTTCGGCGATTCAGGCTTCGAGGATCTCAACTTCTGCACACTCATTTTCTCCCAGAGTTTTTTCACCCAACATTCATGGATATATGTCATGTGTCCTTCTGAGTTAGACTGCTATGATTTACTTAGGCACTTCAAGGTTCGAGAGTTTCAACTCCTAAACTAAAACCCTCGAAGGGACTTTTCCCCGAAGTCTCAGATCGACGGTCCACAGACTTCGATTGAACAGATGATCTAAATCAATCCTTTCAGCTTCGGTGATTTTTGTTGGTTGTTTACACGACAAAACTCCTTCTATCTTCTGACTCCGAAACGCTGAACAAGTTCTCCTCCTAGATTTTTTCTCCTTTGAACCGAACAATGGTCCGCTCTTTGGCAATTTCACTTTCTCCTTGTCCACAAAACTCTCAAAGTGGTTTCATTCTGGAGTTATGGATCTTGCACCACCTATCCCTCTAGATGATGGATGGTCCCTGGTCTCTTCAGGACTTCAGTGAATCCTCAATTCTATATGCACGCAAAGACTTAACACTCGTGCACTTTACCCAGGTGCAATGGTTTGGAATGATCCCGCTCCCTCCTGGATAGATATTAGTCGGTGACTCGTGAAACCTTCATAACTTCACTCCCCTTTAGGATTTCTCTCGCTATATCTCTTGATCTTTCTCTCCTTCTGCTCTTTTGACTCCTTAAAGAGTTACTTCAACACTTAGTCTAATTTTGGATATGTTCACTCCTTGCAACAGACTCTTACACAAGACTTAGGTTCTTGTGGGTGACTCTGCACACCTTGCAGCAGTCACTTTGCACTCCTTTCAAAGGAAATTTTATGCTATATCTTTTGAGCTTATGAGTTGAAACAAACTTTGTCACTCCTTGTAGTTGTTAATGTTTATGCCATTATTATAGTTCTTTGCATTTCAATAGATAATAGCAACATAAGAACAAGATCACTGAGAAATACACATTCACAAGAGACACAACATTTATCCTAGGAAACCCTCTAGGGGAAGAAAACCCAGCAACACTTCCTTAATATAAATAGCCAATACAATGCCATGAGATCTTATGCTAAAACAAAAAGTCCTCTCCCAAGATATGCACCACTCTCTCTCTCCTTTTCTGGTAACAGATCAAAACTTGTCTCTCAAACTGAGCAAGTGAGTTGTAATCAAATGAGGCGTTAGCCTCCTTTATTTATACAAGTTCTGGCACGTGTGAAGTATCTTGTCACTAGCAAGGTCAACTTCTCAATCCGGGTGAGTAAACCCACCTTTATTATATTTATGGGCCTTCTTATTAACTGTTGGGGCCAACTTCTTATTCTGCCTATTATAATTGTTTGTTGACCAATCCGCAAAAGGGGTTTTGGTCCTATTACAATATCCGACATGATCAATCCACAATGGGGATTGATCCTATAAATAAAATATCAATAATAATAATAATACTCTTTGTAGTTACATTATGTCAACACTCCCCCTTAACAAGAAGGGTATTATTCAGCATCATCATGCGAAAGAGAGAGGACAACATCATCAATGACATCAGGTAGGAGGAAAACATCATCAATATCATCTTGGCTAGCGTATCTATAAATCATCGAAAGTTTTCTTCATCGACAGCATCGTCATTCTCGAAAGAATGCCATCATCATCTACATCAATATGTATCAGTATAAAAAATGATACCTCATCACATCGCTACGTTGGCCCATCACAGTACTAGACGGGCTCTATGTCACAGTTGTTAAGTTGGTAGCTCAATGCAAGTCACATCTTGCTTTATGTCTAACAACTAGGTCAGAAGCAAGGTATACATCATCTTGCTTTATGTCTAACAACTGGGTCAGAAGAAAGGAACACATCATCTTCTTTCTTTACATCTAACAGCGAGGTCAGAAGAAAGGAACACATCATCTTCTTGCTTTACGTCTAACATCGAGGTCAGAAGAAAAGAATCATATTGCTTTACATCTAACATCAAGGTCAAAAGCAAGGAACACACATCATCAACTTGCTTTATATCTAACAGGGAGGTCAGAAGCAAGGAATCATCTTGCTTTACGTCTAACAGGGAGGTTAGAAGCAAGGAACACACACATCATCTTGCTTTACGTCTAACAACGAGGTTAGAAGCAAGGAATCATCTTGCTTTACGTCTAACAGTGAGGTCAGAAGAAAGGAACACACATATCATCTTGCTTTACGTCTAACAGTGAGATCAGAAGCAAGGAACACACATATCATCTTTCTTTACGTCTAACAGTGAGGTCAGAAGCAAGGAACACACAAATCATCTTGCTTTACATCTAACAGAGAGGTCAGAAGCAAGGAATCATCTTGCTTTACGTCTAACAGCAAGGTCAGAAGCAAGGAATCATATATACTGCCCCTTTCAGGGAGGGTCCTTTCGAACTATACCAATCTTATCTCGAAAGTGTTCAAACTTTACACGAGATAGAGTTTTGGTCAACACATCAGCAACCTGTTCATCCGTGCTAACATCCAGGAGTTTCAAGGCTCCTCTCTACACCATGTCACGGAAGTAATGATAGTGAATCTCTATGTGCTTCGACCTATCATGAAATACAAGATTCTCTGTCATCTTTATGTAGCTCTGGTTGTCACATAGGATCATGGTTGCTTCCATCTCTAGGTCAAATAGACCGGTCAGCAACTTACGAAGCCTTATATCTTCGCAGCTAGCAGAACATGTGGCAATGTACTCTGCTTCCGCTATGCTGAGAGAAATACTGGATTGCTTCCTACTCTGCCATGAGATCATGGTTAATCCCAAACTGAAACAACATCCAGAAGTTCTTTTTCTGTTAGCAATGCTTCCTACCCAATCTGAATCAGTGTATCCACTCAATGTGAAATTATGATCTCCATCATAACTGAGACCATAATCTATTGTACCTTTAAGGTACCTCATCACATGTTTTTCATCCACTAGGTGAACACGTCTGGGCTCTACCAGAAACTGACTCAAGGTGTTCATGGAAAAACAAATGTCTGGTCTGGTGTTCGTCGGGTACATTAGTGATCCAATAATCTATTTGTACAGTGTGGCGTCAATCAAATCTGACGAAGTATCGACCAGTAGCTTCAGCTTCGCTTCCATGGGTGTATTCATGGGTTTGCATTCCAGCACATCGAATCTCTTTAAGATCTCGACCGTGTACTTCCCTTGGTTAAGGAAAATCCTCTCTGGACTCTGCCATACCTCAAGACCTAAGAAGTAATGCATTAGGCCAAGGTCTTTCATTTCAAATTCTAAGGCAAGTATTTAGTGATGAGATTTTCTTCTCCAGTTAAGAATAAGTCATCCACATATAGCAGTAAGATTACTGGCTCATTATCCATAATTTTGAAGTAGATATTTGAGTCTGCTTTACTCTTGGTA
>JZKD02S1767384.1:584502-608893 GCA_000966675.3 Picea glauca
CCCATCTTATCACAATGATAGCATTGTATAGATGAGAGATCTCTTTCCTTGCGTTGTCCTTTCTTCTGAAATCTCTTTGGATGAGATTCTTTGTTGTTGAATTTGTTTGATGGTTAAGGCTCTCTATGAGTCTCCCTTTTGAGGTAGGGTTTCTTCCTTCCTCCTTTGGTGTGGGTGGCTAGGGCTTGATCATCATCCCTAGCTAGTAGTTCTTCACGATTCACTACTCTTGTTTCTTCTTGGATGCATTCTTCCCATAGGCTGTCGAACTTCAGTTTCTCCTTTCTGGCACATATCGTCTAGATGAAGGCATCCCAAGGTCTTGTAAGACCATTTAGTGTCATCATTATGAGTTTGTATTCATCTATGGTATCTCCAATAGCTTGTAGTTGTTCTTTGAATTCCGAGATTCTGGAGAAGTATTCCTGAATCATTTCTCCTTTCTGCATCCTTGTATTCTTCAGTTGAGTTCTAAGATTCATCTTACGGTTTATGTTCTTTCCTTCATATAGTCTATTCAAGGCATCATACATTTCTTTCGGGGTCTTCTTGGATGACACATAAGGGATTAGATGGTCCTTGATTGAATCTGCAATGATTCTTTTGGCCCTTACTGTGTCCATTTGATGCTTTGCCTTTTCTGCAGCATCTTTGGGTTCCGGTAATTCTTCCTTGACGAATCTTGCTAGATCATTCTCTTCAAGAATGAGGCCAATCCTATACTTCTAGGCATGGAATTTTTCCACTCCTTCTAACTTGTCAACAAGCTTAATGCTTGCAGACATCTTTACCTGGAGCTAGGAAAATGATTGAAAAATGAAAGTGCTCAAAATCAAAATTTGAACTTACCAGGAGATGCGCTTGGCTGAGGCGAGCTGCCTACTGTGCTTGGATCTGAGAAAATCCAAATTTTTCCCCTTCAAATCTGATCTGTGGATTTCTGGACTAGTGATTCTAGTACTTCTGGTACTCTGGTACTTTTGGTACTTCTAGTACTGGTTTTCTGGTACTTCTAGTACTGGTTTTCTGGTACTTCTGGTACTTTTGTGAAACTAGGGTTTCACTGTCTGGGAGATCCAGCCACTGAAAAGGTGTGCTGAGGGTGCCAAAATGATTTTTGGGGGAGGCCACAACTTTCTAGGTGGTTTTGAAGCTGAAAATCTTCACTTTTGAAAAACCCTAATTTGCGGGTATTGCAACAGTGACGTTTTTCTCTTGCGAAATATGCTTCCTTTAGGTTGGCTCTGATACCATGTTAATGTTTATGCCATTATTATAGTTCTTTGCATTTCAATAGATAATAGCAACATAAGAACAAAATCACTAAGAAATACACATTCACAAGAGACACAACATTTATCCTGGGAAAACCTCTAGGGGAAGAAAACCCAACAAAACTTCCTTAATGTAAATAGCCAATACAATGCCAAGAAATCTTATGCTAAAACAGAAAGTCCCCTCCCAAGATATGTGCCACTCTCTCTCTCCTTTGTCGGTAACAGATCAGAACTTGTCTGTCAAACTGAGCAAGTGAGTTGTAATCAAATGAGGCACTAGCCTCCTTTATTTATACAAGTTCTGGCACGTGTGAAGTATCTTTTCACTGGCAGGGCCGACTTCTCAATTTGGATGGGTAAACCCACCTTTATTATATTTATGGGCCTTCTTATTAACTGTTGGGTCTGACTTCTTATTCCGCCTATTATAATTGTCTGTTGACCAATCCGCAAAAGGGGATTTGGTAATATTACAATATCCGACATGATCAATCCACAATGGGGATTGATCCTATAAATAAAATATCAATAATAATAAGAATACTCTTTGCAGTTACATTATTTCAAAAGTAGCAGATTCTCACGCAAGACTTAAGTTATTGCAGATGATTGTGCACACCTTGCAACAGTCACTTTTCACTCCTTGCAAAGAGAAGTTTCACGCTATCTCTTCTAAGATTGAGAGTCAAGACAGACTCTATTAATGTACTCCTTGCAAACTGTATGCATGCCTTGCATGAACTCAACAAAGAGAACAATTGAAACTTATCTAAACACTTCACAGTTCCATATACTCAATAATATAACCAATTCATTCATGAAAACAACAATAACATGGAATTGTAAATAGTAGTAACACCATGCATTGGATCAATTTTCCTCTATTATATTCATTCAAAATTAAATTGACATAGACCTATCGGCCCTCGAGCTGAGATCCACTCACAGGATCATTCTATATGCCCTTGAGCCGGATCGACTCTTTTGATTCCCACCGGAATCTGCAAAATTATCGATCCACAGGTCCTTTCTGGCAACTCGCAATCTCACGACTTCGTGAGTCGTGGCTCCCGACTCTTCCTCTCCAAATCCATGATACTCGAGATTGAAAAATGGTTATAGCCCTTTCTTCTGTCAGCGCCCTCCTCACGCGACCACTGGCTAGGCTTCACACAAGATCCTTTCGCCACTCGCACCTTCGCGAGTTTCAACATCGTGCCTTTGAGCTCTTACCTCACGAACTCCTGAGAAGCGAGAAGTCAATGGAGTGTTGAATCCCTCCAATATGTGATGTGTGTCTGCTGATCTAATTCCCAGGCCCACTATGTGGTTCTGCCATGTGTCTGCACTCGTGCCTCGACTTTCGACACTTCACAACTTCTAATGTCGAAAACAACTCCTTTCAACCTCTGAACCCTCGAACGTGCGAAATGCGATGGGGTTCCTGATCCAACGGTCTTCCTATTCTCTAGATCCAACGACTATCCTCTCTCCTCACGAGTTCGCCACTCGTGACTTGGAGCACCCAAGCCTTGGGCTTTCACCCTACGAACCTCCGAGTTCGCAAGATCCCTAGATCTCTGCCACCTGTCCTCTTCCTAACAGACGGCTGCGATTCTCTCACGATTTTGCTACTCGTGACTTAGGGAATTTCGGGATGAAAGTATCAACCTCTTCTCCTCCGATATGTCGAAACAGTGAAATTTTGACACATCGTCTATGCGGGTCCCACGATGGAACTTCCTGGATTTTTTGGAGTTCTCGGACTTCGCGACTTCACGAATCCGGATGTTGAACTTTCAGCTCTTCAATCCATGAAACCCTGAAATGGTCAATGAAGGTCTGACCTCTGTGTCAGCGAGTGCGCCACCTGTCCACTCTCAGATGGATGGTCCTGATCCTCTTCGCGACTTCACCACTAGCGAAGTTGAAGGGTTTCTCTTTCTGACCTCCGATGCCTGAATCCCCGATATGGGTGATCTCGTGACACATGTCCTTCTAATTGTACGGCTCAGATTCCTTCGCTATTTCAGGACTTCGCACCTCGCGACCTCGCGGGTCTTGATGCAAAGGCTTCGACCCTTCAACTCACAAAACCCCGAAATGATATTTACGTGGGTGATCCAACGACCCTTGTTGGTTCGAATCCTACGGTCCGATTCTCCTGAGATTGCACTTGACGAATGCTCATCATAGCCTCCCTGCTCCTCTGCAATATCTGACAGTTCTCAGAACCTCATGAATTCTCCATGGAGAATTCTGACCATCAAATTCCCTCTTGATGATTTCTGCGAAATGAACAAAGTGTTTTTTCGCAAAACTTGTCCACCCGCGAAACAATATCGTTGCACCTTCTTCCAATACTTTAAGGCACTAAACTTCCTGATCTTTTCTTCAACAACTGCGAATACCCTATCCTTCCTAGGCTTTCTCCAACTCTGAGTCTTAAAAAAGAATCCCGCATGCACTCCTTGCAGTGAATCCTTCAATTTCTTCAAAGAATTGAAGTCCTTAGACTCTGCGCACTCCCTGCAGCAGTAGTCCTTGAACAATTTCTTAGGTTCGCAAACTCTGAGACTTTACTCGGCCTGCGCACACCTTTCACGGCTCCTGTGCTCAACTTTCACTTATGTGAGAATGAAAACAGTTGTTATCCCTCCTGAGCTTGTAGAGATGAACTCTGACTTCTGTCAACGCACACCTTGTGGACAAATTTCACTACGCTCCTTGCAGGAAAACTCTTGCTCAGATAGAGAAACAATTGAAACTCATTCCTTACTCTCTCTCAGACTTCAAACACAAAGCATGAAATCATATACACAGCATATAAAGAAAATGTATAACAGAAAGTAAACATCCATGAGCATAACATTCAACATGCATACACAGAGAACAAATACAACACCATGAATTTGAATCGAAGCTCTTTCTATTAATTCAAATCTCTGTACATGGGTGTTTTCAACTACAACTCTCTTCTCTCTTCTCTATGCTCTATGCTCTCTTTTCATAATGTTTCTAATATTACAATGATACAAGTGAGGGTGTCTATATCCATTTTACTTCTGACTCCTAAAACTATCTAATCTAAGAATTCAAGTCTACCTACTTACAATAACTAACATAAATGCCTTCACCTAATACAGACGAGAGAGGGATGCTCAAGGTATGATTACAATGAAAGAGTACGCTCTTTTCTTAATTGTTTCATTAACGTTTGGTGCATCAAACTCCAAAATATTCAAACAATTTCATCATGTGACAAAATGCATTGGCGCTTGCCCCACGCTCACTTGACGTTGGCTATGCTCCTGCATCATACTCCCTCACTTGAAAATTTTCATGGGCTCATGTCCATGAGCTCTCGCATGGTCTTTCCATGCTTCTAAATCTCTACTTCATTCTCCCAGCTGGCATCTTCAACTGGATGTCCCTTCCACTTGACCAAGTATTCAAAATATTCCTTTCTCCTGGTCCTCTTACTAACTCGTTTGTCCAGTATTCTTTCAATCTATGGCTTCTCTGCAACTGGCATCTATTTTGTCCACTGAACCTTTGGTTTTTCACTACCTTCTTATGCTTCCTCAACTTTGTAAGGGTACAAATCTGAGACATTGAATATCGGAGAAATTCCGATCCCATCAGGTAATTCAATCTCATATGCATTCGCCCCAAATTTCTTCAAGACCTTACATGGTCCGATCTTCTTCATCTTCAATTTATTATATGTTCCCCTCGGGAACCTTTCTTTCCTCAAATGTGCCAGAATCAAATCACCAACCTCAAATTGAAGTTATCTCCTATGTTGATCTGCTCTCCACTTATATTCTTGGTTCAAACTCTGCAATTGTTCCTTCACCTGGCTGTGAAGTTCCTTCATCGCCTCTGCGAAATCCTCTGCACTAGCACTCCTAGTTGCATTCTATTCTGAATCTCTCAATTTTGAAACTCCTCTTGGTTGCATCCCGTAAACAATCTAGAATGGACTCTTCCCTATCCTTCTATTTAGTGAGTCGTTATATGAAAATTTCACCCCTAGCAGAATATTGTCCCACTAACTGTGGTGTTTTGTCACCATGCTCCTCAGCAAGTCTCCCAAACTTTTGTTCACAACTTCTATCTGTCCATCCATCTGAGGATGATAAGATGAACTGAACAACAAGTTTGTTCCTATCTTTTTCCATAAGGTTCTCCAAAAGTGTCCCACGAACCTGGTGTCTTGATCTGAGACTATGCTCCTTGGTAAGCCGTGAAGTCGAATGACCTCTTTGAAAAACAGATTCGCAATGTGAGTTGTGTCACTGGTTTTCTGACATGGTATAAAGCGTGCCATCTTAGAAAATCTGTCTACCACTACAAAGATTGAGTAAAACCCTCTTTGTGTTCTTGGTAACCCCAATATGAAGTCCATGCTGACTGCATCCCACGGCCTGTCAGGTATGGGTAACGATTGATAAAAGCCTGCATTATGCCTCTTCCCTTTTGAATGCTGACAAATTTTGCATCTGCCCCCGAATATTTTGACGTCTTCTCTCATTCCTGGCCAATAATATGACTCATTTAACTTTGAGAATGTCTTGTCATGACCGAAATGCCCGGCCAATCCTCCACTATGTTTCTCCTTCAGCAGATTCTCCCTCATGGAGCATTTTGGAATACAAAGTTGATTACCCTTAAACAGTAATCTTTCCTGGATCATGTATTCTGTCCATTGACTTATGTCCCTGAGAATTGGATTCTCAGCTACTTCATACGCCTCCTTAAAATCTGGATCATCTCTATACATGTCCTTGAGATCATCAAAACCCAGTGTTTTGACTCTGAACTCCTGTAATAGCAAACATTCCTGCTCAAAGCATCAACAACTTTGTTAGCAGTTCCAGAAATATGCTTAGTTACAAAAGTAAAGTTCTGCATTTATTCAAACCATTTAACATGTCTTTGATTCAACTTCTCCTGTTGAGTCACAAATTGCAAAGAATGATTGTCACTGTATAAGATAAACTCCTTCAGGATTAAGTAATGCCTCCATTTCTTCAATGCCTGAATAATAGCATAGAACTCCTTGTCATACGTGGAGTATTTCACTTTCGCTTCATTCATCTTATCGTTGAAGAGTGCTATCGGCCTGTCTTCTTGGCTTAAGACTGCCCCTATTGCAAATCCACTTGCATCACATTTTACTCGAAATGTCTTTGTGAAATCCGGCAACACCAAAATTGGTTGTTCCGTGATTTTCCTTTTCAGCAAATTAAAGCTTTTCTCAGCCTCTTCCGTCCAGTGAAAAGATTTGTGTCTCTTCTTCACTATGTCCATCATCAGTGCACTAATTCCACTGAAATTCCTGATGAACTTCTGGTAGAAACTAGCCAATCCATGAAAAATTCTCACCTCAAATATACCCTTTGGTGATGGCCAGTTCTTAATTACCTCCACCTTATCTGGATCCATCCTCAACTTATCTACAGAAATAAAAAACCCCAAATAAATGAGCTCTGCCTTCATGAATGAGGATTTCTTCATGTTTATCAGTAGCTTCTCTTGCTATAATCTCTGCATCACTGTAGCCAAATGTTTCAGATGCTCTGCCTCTATTTTACTGAAAATCAGTATGTCATCAAGATACACAATGACAAATTTTCCGATGAAATCCTTCAGGACTTCATTCATCAACCTCATGAAAGTACTTGGCATGTTCGTTAAGCCAAATGACATAACAAGCCATTCATACAACCCTTCATTGGTCTTGAAGGTTGTCTTCCATTCATCACCTTCTCTCATACGAATTTGGTGATAACCACTTTTCAAATCAATCTTCAAAAAAAAATTGGCTCCACTCAACCAATCCATCAAATCATCCATTCTTGGCAATGGAAATTTGTACCTGATGGTAATCTTGTTGATTTCCCTTGAGTCAATACACATCCTCCAGCCTCCATATTTCTTTGGACTGAGCACTGTTGGAACAACACACAGACTCGAGCTTTCTCTAATCAACCCTTTGTCCATTAAATCCTGGACCTGTCTTTTGACCTCTTCATTCTCTTGCTGCGTCAATCTGTACGCTTCTTTATTTGGTAAACTAGATCCAAGTATGAGATCAATGTGATGACTTACACTTCTGATTGGTGGCAACGAACGAGGTAGTTCGTCCACTACTATGTCAGCAAACTCTTCCAACATTTTCTGAACCTCTTCCGGTAAATCATCTACCCTTGTACTGGTTAAAACAGTTTTAGGCTTCCTGACCACAATGAATTGTGGATCTTCCTTCTTCTTAACCTCTGTAAGGAGTTCCTTCCCACTCATGAGAAGTACAGTGTTTCTTACTTCAGGTTTCACCTCTTTTTCTTTGATTGGAAGCAACATGTGGGTTCTCCCATTCTTCTCTAGGGTGTATGTGTTCTTCCTCCCATCATGAATCACATTTTTGTCATATTGCCATGGTCTACCCAACAATAAATGAAAAACATCCATGGGAATAAAATCACAGAGTATTTCATCTTTATACCCTCCTATTTTAAACTCAACTAAACATTGTTTAGTGACATTTACCTCATGTCCTTTTTGCAACCACGAAACTCTATATGGGCTCGGATGTTCAATAGTCTCCAGCTCCATATTTTATACCATCTCTATAAAAACGAGATTATCTATGCTACCACCATCCACAATGACCTTGCATACTCTGTCCTTGGTTTTGCAAGCAGTCCAAAAAAGACTGTTCCTTTGCACTGGATTCTCCACCTCCTTCTCTGGCGTTAAGAGAAATTTTTGCATCATCAGCGATCTTCCGCCTTCAACATCTTCTGCCTCAACATTCCGCCTCTGTGCTTCAGCAATGTGAGTCTCACCACCTTCTTTCTTTTTGTCTGGACACTCATAAGATTTATGTCCAACCTTTCCACATGTGAAGCATTTCACCACTCCACCTATTCCTCTTCCTCTACCTTTGGTACGAGGAAAAATGTTTCCATCAGCATACTGACCTTTATGTTCGGTATGTTGTCTTCTCTGTGAACTTCCACCTCTCTCAGTTTGAATCTAAGGTTTCTTCCCTTCTTCCTTGGGTTTCTAATTTCTATCTTGGGCAACTGATTTGCTTCTAGGCTGACTTCTGCCTCGGCCTCGTTGACCTTGTTTTCGGCTCAGCTTCTCTTCAGCTTTTAGAGCCATCTGATAAACATGTTCCACCATTTGGATGGTCATCATGCTCATCTCATCCTGAATGTCGTATCTCAGACCATTCATGTACCTGGCAACCTTTTCATCATCACTTTCACGATGACCTGCCCTGATGTTCAACCTGTAGAATTCTTCAATGTACTCCTTCACTGTCATCAGCTTCTGTCTCAAATTTTTCATTCTCCAAAAAAAAGTAATCTGGTAATCCCTGGGAATGAATTTCTCCTTCATCTTCGCGATCATCCTATCCCAACGATTGAACTTGGCGAATGCTCACCGTAGCCTCCCTGCTCCTCTGCAAGCTCTGACGGTTCTCATAACCTCGTGAATTCTCCACAGAGAATTCCAACCGTCAAATTCCCTCTTGACGATTTATGCGAAATGAACAAGGTGTTCTTTCGCAAAACTTGTCCACCCGCGAAATGATATCGCTGCGCCTGCTTCCAATACTTTAAGGCACTAAACTTTCTGAGATTTTCTTCGACAACTGCGAAGACCCTATCCTTCCTGAGATTTCTCCAACTATGATTCTTAAAGAAGACTCACGCACGCACTCCTTGCGAAGAATCCTTCAATTACTTCAAAGAATTGAAGTCCTTTGACTCTGCGCACTCCCTGCAGCAGTAGTCCTTCAACAATTTCTTAGGTTCGCAAACTCTGAGACTTTACTCAGCCTGCACACACCTTTCACAGCTCCTGTGCTCAACTTGCACTTTTTCAAGAATGAAAACAGTTGTTATCCCTCCTGATCTTGCAGAGACGAACTCTGACTTCTGTCAATGCACACCTTGCGGACAAATTTCACTGCACTCCTTGCAGGAAAACTCTTGCTCAGATAGAGAAACAATTGAAACTCATTCCTTACCCTCTCTCAGACTTCAAACACAAATCATGAAATCATATACACAACATATAAAGAAAATGTATAACAGAAAGTAAACATCCATGAGCATAACATTCAACATGCATACACAGAGAACAAATACGACACCATGAATTTGAATCGAAGCTCTTTCTATTAATTCAAATCTCTGTACTTGGGTGTTTTCAACTACAGCTCTCTGCTCTCTTCTCTATGCTCTATGCTCTCTTTTCATAATGCTTCTAATATTACAATGATACAAGTGAGGGTGTCTATATCCGTTTTCCCTCCAGCTCCTAAAACTGTCTAATCTAAGAATTCAAGTCTACCTACTTACAATAACTAACATAAATGCCTTCACATACTATAGACGAGAGCAGGACACTCAAGGTCTGATTACAATCAAAGAGTATGCTCTTTTATTAATTGTTTCATTAACGTTTGGTGCATCGAACTCCAAAATATTCAAACAATTTCATCATGTGCCAAAATGCGTTGGTGCTTGCCCCATGCTCACTTGACATTGGCGATGCTCTTACATCACAAATGGCTACAGTTATGATAAACAACAACAAAAATCAGTAACAACTAAATTGCAGCAAACTCCTACTAACTTGCAGTAGCCTCATTCAGGCATACAAAACCTCTATTTATCTCAGAGGATTCTTAAGGTTCCCTCCGACTACTCATCTACTCGAAAACAAAACCTAACTTCTTCCTAAGTTTCGTTACATTCAAGATCACTCATGATCATTCAGCTCCCAAGCATTTGATCTTCTCCAGTTTTCGATCATTTCAAAAATATTTGCAAGAAACACCAACGATTAAGATTCTTAAATGATTCAAAGGTGCTCTAAGGCACTGAGTTGTATCTCCCTGTGTGCTTGCTAAAGATGCTCTTGCATCAAGGGGGATGAGATATTGTTGGTTGGAGTTGATATTGTAGTTTGGTGCCTTGGCCTAGTTTTAACCCAATATTGACTATGAGACCTTAATTGTCCTAGAGAGAGTGAGTTTGTTCTAGTGGACTCGTAGCCCTTTCTCGAGGATGACCTGCTACTGAGACAATTGGAGCAACAAATTCTATAGCTAGGTGGAACGTTTGAGGTCTACATCTATTTGGTGTCATTTACACAAGATAAGTGTTATGATTATGATTTATGTGCTTAATGTTATGTTTTATCTTGTGTACATATGTTGTTTATGGTTTATGTCTTTATGCATCTGTATATTGTTGTTATTTTTATGTTAAATGATACATATAATGGTAGTATGCATTATGCATTCATTATAGGGAATGATTATGGTACCATGGATACCTTGGTGAATGGATTATACCTAGTAGGGTGACTAGGGTGTGAAATTGAGGTATTAGAGCATAGTATACAATTATATGAGCCTTTAAGACGGTTTTAATGGTATGATTAAAGGTATCATTGTCATATTAAGAACCAGATTAAAATAAATTTGACAGTATAATATGTACAAAGTCGAAATTGTAATAATGGGGCTCAGATAGGAGTCTAGGAATGTTACAATTGTTACTACCAAACTCTGTCAATTACCTACACTCTATTCTTACTTCCAAACTCTATCAATTATCTACCAATCTCAAAATCCACTAAAAGCATTGCAACAATCTACCAACAATTGCATTTCTTCATTTATTTCTAACAGTTCCCCTTAATGGAGAAATGAATTCTCTATGATACTTATCATATATATACATATTACAAACTTTGTATTTCCCAAATACTTAGTGAAGATATTGGCCATATTCTCATTTGTGTTACAAAACATCAAGTCAATTTATTTTGATTGAATTTTTTTTCTTACAAAATGATGTTGAGTTTCAATGTGTTTTGATCTTGCATGATAAATTGGATTATTTTCCAATTTCATTGAACTTTTATTGTCACACTTGATAGTTTTAGGTACTCCTTTCCTTTCTCCCATGTCTTCAAGAATGCACCTTAGCCAAATTGCTTCATAGGTAGCACTACACAATGCTTTGTACTCAGCTTCAGTAGAGGACATTGAAATAGTTGGTTGTTTCTTACTTCTCTAAGACACAGTCTTGAATCCTATATTGAATGCATATCCCATGGTTGAGTTTCTATCATCTATATCAACTATCCAATCGAAATATGAATAACCTATAAACTCAACATTCAAATGATTAATGTATTGAGTACCACAATCAATAGTTACTTGTATGTATCGAATGACTCTCTTGGAAGCTTTCCAATGGCTCTCATGTGTCTTAGGCATGAATTGACTAACTATTATAACTAAATATGCAATATTAGGTATTTTTGTGGTTAATTAATTTAAACTTCCCACCAAAATGTCTATACAAATTACTATTTACTTTTTTTGTATCATCATCAATGTAAATCTTAGCATTCTGTTTTAATGCAGTAAACATTGGTTTGCAGAGATTAGCATTGAATTTTTTGATAAGTTCATTTGCATACGTACTTTGAGTGATCAAATTTTTACCATCTTTTTTATTGGATAAATCCGTAAGTGCGGACACTAACCGATCTCCCTAGATCCACCTGGATCTAGAACAAAGCAAGACAAAACATGACTCTTCCCCTAGATTTTAACCATTGAATTAAATAGGAGGCAAGAACAAAGAACATACCTTATTATCGCTTCCTATGGTATATGTTTCTCCTGCTTCGCTCCAGTGCTCTCGTGCAGCCAAGATCAAGACAACACAAACCAACCAAAGTGAAGAAAGCACAATCTATTCAACAGTCAATCTATGTATATGATCAAGGAGTTATACAATCAAGTGGAAATAGCTTTATGGGAAAGGGACATATTACTGTATCATATTAATGGAAAGTAAAGATTACAACCTGAGCCTTGATGTCGCAAACTTCCTTTCAATGGCCCTTGGCTCCGACACACACACTTGCTCACTTGCATGAAGAAGATCAACTCCTTTGGATAAACTTGCTGGAGTCTTTAAGTTGTTGTAGCTTCAGTCCTTCACACAATTCTTTCACCAATTCTCCAATGAATCTTGCTTAACCTTTTCCATGAGAATTCACTCAATATATAGGAGAGAATGAATTAGTTACTTGGATAAGAATGATCCCAAAATATCAGGGAATCCAGTAGTAGGATAACCATTCGAATGCCATCTCATCCTTCTAGAAGATTCCCTTCTAGAAGCATCGAGAATTCATATTTTTCCTTTCTTTAGAAAGAGTTCTCACCCTAGTAGTTCAACACAGTGTGAACTTATCGTACCCTGGCTTAAGGCAGCCTGCGAGAATACTGCATTCTCGCAGGCAATTATACTAGCAGCCTGCGAACAGTCTTCAAAAATGAGTTTTCTGGAAGACATAAAAATAACTTTTTCTCAGGAGAAAGTTCTTATGAAGAGCCTAAGTACACCATCATCAATACATCATCATGATGACCAAAATCATGGGTAACAGAATTCCCCCCAAAGTATGAGGTTGGAACCAGTGACAGCCGATATACTTTGTAAGTTGCATGTGTGTGTCGAGAACCAGGAGCACACCTAATCGAAAACTTGCGAACAACCAAGAATCTGCAGAATATCATATATACCAATTCTGAGGTAGACATTCCCATACTCATATCATAGACTGATGACATTATAGACATGGATCATGGCCACCAATCATACACTATGGATCCATACCCTCAAAATATAGCATAGCCACCGGAATACACTGTGGATCTATGCGAGAAATTTCAAATCAAGACGACATAGCCACGAGACATACATAGTGGATCTATGTGTCGTAAATTATACATACTCCATCGCAACCTGGATCACAAAGATGATATCCAAGGTCTTTAATATCGTCGCCCAAAGTACGAATCTAACCATGTGATTACATGTGTTGAATTCGAACATGGTAGAAACCACTTGATTACCGGTCATTGATGAATCTGTTAACAAGTGCAAGGGAAATCACCATTGACGCCAATGACTCCCAAGGTACCATAGTACAATCCATCGAGTGTGAATAAATGAGTTGAAGTTGAACATCCGATGGAATCTTTCAATCAGGGGTCAATGATGTAAACCCACTGTCGAAAGAAAGGAAACCTTCCATTGAGGCATGCAAGCTCCAAGGTACCAAATAATTTCTAAGTCTTGATTCCGGATAATGAGCTGAAGTCGACGGAACAAAACTCGTCACAGGAGGGTCTTGATGTATCCCCCATCAATGACACGAAATGAGTAACAGATTTTGAAGGTGAAACTGAGTATGATGTGAATTGGACTGGACATAGGGAAGGCCGACACGGAGAGAATGGATAACTGCAGATGGCCGACTCAATATAGGTTTCATATGGACTTCTCTTGAACATATGAACGACATGACCAATGATTTGGCAGCATTCACTCAAAGACGACACAGGGAATGACCTTGTAATCCATCGAATGGGAGACAAATGGATTTCCCAAACTGTCTTCAAATGTGATAAATAGGGGGTGTCATGTTCAAGAGAGACACTTACTGCCAATCAATATGACGATGAAAACATATCCCTTTCCCAAATTTTCCCCCACCATTTATGGCGAGTACCTATTTATTTTTACGCAAGCTTTAGGAGGATAACATATGCTTTTTGATGTAAGCTCATCCTTCGGACGAGTCCCTCGGAGTATGTTTAACAAACCCTAAGAAGGAGTGTTTCGGTCCCATCACGGGTCTGCCAATGTTTGTTTAACGAGTCCAAAGATAGAAAACTCGAAGGTTTTTCAAGATTATAGATTTTTGAAAAACACTTAAAAGAGAACTCTCTCAGTTCCTTTTTCATAAAATAGTCTAGATGAGACCCAAAAAGAGATAAATTATCGCTCACCAGACGCTTACTTCAAATACTTTATCGAGCGTGAAAATAGCAAGGTCGCTCGGCGATCTTTTCATGTTTAGAGAGTCTGAAAAGAGATTAAAGAGGACTCCGGGGGGGTTCCTTTTTCGTATAACCTTGTTGAGCCCGAAAAAGTGATAAAAGTATACTCGATCGCATTCTCATGTATTTACGAGCACAAGAACGGACAAAGACCATGCTCGAGGTTTTTATATAAAAACCATAAAAAACAATCAAAAACATGCGATAACAAAGAAAAACATGTCCGTAGCCATGTATTTAATCATCAAAGTCATCACGCCTGCAAGAATTACACTCAACATGACATTAGGGATTAGGTTTTAATCGATAAATAATCATAAAAAACCAAAATGATATAGTAAAAGTAAATAAAAGGAGTAAATACTCTTTTTACCACATCATTTTTACATTTCCACTATTGAGCTCAAAAAACCCCTCTTTTACCCTCCAAGTTCGGCGTCAAATTGCGGGAGCTACAAGAGACCATTCAGCGAGCCGTCTGCGACAGTTAGGTAGGCTCTTCATCCTTAACACTTTCATGGTTTAATTTTGTAATTTCATTGGTTAAATTTTCATTTTTAAGTTGATTTTCCAAGCCCTATATGTGTGTTGCCATTCTCGCAGGCAGGCTATACGGGGCCTGCGAGAATGAGGCGTTCTCGCAGGTGAGCCTAAGGCCACCTACGAGGTTCTCGCACTGTGCACACAGGGCAACTACGAGAACCACAAAGCTCAAAATTTTTGACATTTTTACCCAATGAAAAAGATCCAAAGCATGAAAAAATTTGTTAATCCTCTTATTGTGTTCCTAATGCAGATAATTGGCCATCAACATGGTGCTTGAGTGGCGCGAAAGGGAACATGAAGAGGATAATGCAATGGTCGAAAATCATTCACCTACCATAGCCACTTTGAGATACTGTGGGCTCTTGAAGTACTTTCGTATCCCAGGCATGAGGGCCCAAGTCAGACTATTAGAGTACCTGGTGCGTATGTGGGACCCTGAATAGCAGGTATTTCAGGTGGGGGTCCACACAATGTCCTTGGACATTGAGGACATTTACTTTTTGACTGGATTGTCCCGGCGCGGGTACTATGTGAGCCTGACCGGTAGCAGAGGTGGTGGGCTACAGATGAGTGAGTATTGTTGCATACACTGCGTTCCCAAGGCTGAGAGAAAGAAAGGAAAAGTAGTGATTTGGGGGGTACGAGATTTGACCCTCCGTACTATCCTATTCACTATATCTCGGATGGTTGGGAGTTCTGCTCCTCACATGGTGTTACAAAGTTACTTCTAGTATGCTATTGAGTGTACTGAGCCTCGAGTGTTCAACTGGGTAGATGTTGTGCTTCGCAGTATAAAAAAGCAATTGACCAAGTGCAGACGCGGCAACCTGAAGCAATTCGGGTATGGATCTTTGTTGGTGTCCTTCTTCCTTGAGAGGGTCCCATTACTGAGGTTGCAAGTTGAATGGAATATACTGGGTCCCAGGGATCCAAGGATGTTGAGATGGTATCGGCTTATGGCTCGGCACGTAGCAGGACCGATCATCAATTATGATGATACTTTCTTTGACTAGCTTCAACCACAGCTATTGATGGTTGACGACTACGCGTATGTCGGCTTGGATTTCCGAGGAGATCCGGATTTGGTATTGCTAGAGGATGCTCAGTGGGGGGACCTTGGTAAGAAGTACACACATTTTCTCTTTTTAAATGTTTTTTAATTTTTATCATATTCAAATGTTTTTGTTTTATATGTTCATCCAAAGACTAATACAAAATCGTTTGTTGATAACACAAATGTTGGACCTTACATACCTCCTGGCACTTCTCCCATCCAACAGAGAGGAGAGGTAGCAACAACACCACAGTATGCTGAGGATTATCAACCGGTGGAACAGAATCTAGAGGGCCTGACTGCAGACATTCCAAACATGACTCTGGAAGAGGTTCCACGACGCGATCAACGTCATACTGTAGGGGTATCAGCATCTATGAATCGACTGATCTGTAGGGTTTCTAGGGAAGTCATGTGTTACCGTGAACGTCATCCATGACGTCACTTTGTAGAAGCTATGAGCTTCAGTTTTGACATTTTGGTCTTTGGACAAACGTTTTGTAAAAAACTCTTTTGATTGTTATATATACAGACGGGTTCTACCGGTTTACCTTATATTTTGTGAATTTCGATGTGTTTGATTTATAAATGATTCAAATGTCTGTCCAATACATAATTAGCCAATGCATCTATTAATGTATTTAGACATATAGGAATATGTTGATATTAAATGTGATCAAAGTAACGTTCCAAGAGGCGAATTCGCAAATACACCCGTAACAAAGTAGGACTTCGAATAGAGTAGATATTACTTAACTGTAGTACTACAAGCTGCGAGTCAAGTCACACAACCAAATGACGAATTCTGAGCGAGATAGCATCAACCAATAATTCAATAACGACGCTATACTCTGCAATGTATTGGTCGCATGGCCGAGGCACACACCTCGTAAAGATACAAGTTCGTTTGTTGGGGCATAGATTTTCCACGCAGTGGAAGCAAGGTTACAAGTACTATGGATAGCACCATCAGCAAAGCTAATAGAGGGTAGCGAAGACTCTGACATCTGGAAATCAAACACAACGTCACATAAGGGCAGAGACCAGATAACAACAAAAGAAAGCTATAGTAACACACACAAAAGTATGATACATTAAAATACAAGTACTTGTGCACAGATGATTTATGCATAGTACTTATTCAAGTACAACCCATTCCTGGGTTCACTCAAAGGGATACCATCGTAATCTACCAACTCATATGCTCATTTTTCTAAAACTCGACGAACTACCATATATTGTGTGAATTTCGATGTGCTTTATTTATAAATGATTCAAATGTTTGTCCAATACATAATTAGCCAATGCATCTGTTAATGTATTTAGACATCTAGGAATATGTTGATATTCAATGTGATCAAAGTAACATTCCAAGAGGTGAATTCGCAAATACACCCGTAACAAAGTAGGACTTCGAATAGAGTAGATATTACTTAATTGTAGTACTACAAGCTGCGAGTCAAGTCGCACAACCAAATGACGAATTTCGAGCGAGATAGTATCAACCAATAATTCAATAACAGCGTTATACTCTGCAATGTTGTTGGTCGCATGGCCAAGGCACACACCTCATAAAGATACAAGTTCGTTTGTTGGGGCATATATTGCCCACGCAGCGGAAGCAAGGTTCCGAGTACTACGGCTAGCACCATCAGCGAAGCTAATATAGGGTAGTGAAGACTCTGACATCTGGAAATCAAACACAACGTCACATAAGGGCAAAGACCAAATAACAACAAAAGAAAGCTATAGTAACACACACAAAGTATGATACATTAAAATACAAGTACTTATGCACATATGATTTATGCATAGTACTTCTTCAAGTACAACCCATTCCTGGGTTCACTCAAAGGGATACCATCGTAATCTACCAACTCATATGCTCCTTTTTCCAAAACTCGGTGAACAATATAAGGACCTCGCCACATGGGTTCGAATTTCCCATCTCCTAACACATCTCGATCATGTTCATAGAGAAGAACAAGATCACCTTCAGAGAAAACGCGAAGCTTGACATGCTTTTCATATTGGGCCTTAACACGTTTCTTTTGGGCTTCTATTACTAGAGTGGCATCACGTCGAGTTTCGTCTAATCGCATAAGATACAATAGACGTTCTTCTTTAGCAGAAGTATTGGGTAGGAGTTCAATAGCCAGCTTCAGAAAGGGTATCTCGCATTATATAGGAAGAATGGCTTCCACACCATAGACTAACCGAAAAGGCGTAAACCCAGTAGCGGACTTGACGGATGTCCGGTACGCCCACAATGCTGAAAACAACATTGTGTGCCAACTTGTTTTATGAATTCCTATCATTCGTCGAAGCATAGTGATGAGAAATTTGTTGATTGCTTCGACCTGGACGTTAGCTTGTGGATAATAGGGCGTTGAGTTATCATGACGAAGACCCAACTTTTTCGTAAGTTCAGACATCATAAAATTCCTAAAGTGGCTACCGTGATCAGTGACAATAGCTTGGGGAACACCAAAATGAGCTATGACATGATTAAAAAGAAACAAGGTTGCAGTCTTTCCAGTATTGTCGAATGTCAGCATCGCCTCGGCCCATTTCGTAAAGTAATCAACGGCTACAATGATGTAACCATGCCCCCCGGCCGAGTGAGGGTGACATGTCATGAAATCGATGCCCCATTTCGCAAAAGGACCAACTGAGACCATAGGGTGAAGAGGAACAGGATGTGACCGAATTTTCTGATTGTAGGTCTGGCAGGCATGGCATTTTTGAACGGCAGTAATACAGTCGTTAAAGAAAGAAGGCCAAAAATACCCTGTGCGTAAAATCTTTTGGGTAGTAGCATACCCAGACATATGACCACCACATGCTCCGAAATGGCAGTCATTCAGATCTTTCTCGGCTTCATCGAACATTAGAAAACATAAAAAAACAGAGTTAATTCCCCGACGGTAAAGAGTATCCATGAGGATAATGTATTGACGAGCTTGATAGCGTATGCGACGTCGTTCAGTACTAGAAAAAGTAGGCCATAAATTCTGGGTTTGGAGATATATAATGATATCCCCATACCAAATATCATCAGTGCTAATAAGGAAAAGAGATTCATCGGGTAATGAATCTACTGCTACATTTTCCGTTTCAGAATGAGGAAAATCGCATATATACTCAGCAAAAACTAAAGATTTCTTAGACTTGGCACGATCGAATTCCAAGTCAAACTCCTGGAGTATCAAAATCCATTTGGAGTATTTTCCCCCTAGCAATTGACGTGTCAAAATATGTTGCATAGGGTTGCAATGAGAAATCACCGTAGTCTTGCATGAGAGGATATAGTGCTGGAAGCGTTGGACGGCTTGAACGGCAGCCAAGGCCAGTTTTTTGACATGTTGATACTTGATTTCAGTTGGTGTGAGACTTCGACTCAAGTAGTAAATAACATGTTCATCATGCACATCATCCTCTTGGACGAGAACCATGCCAATAGTGTACTCCGAGGCAGCAAGATAAAGGAAATAATCACGACTGTGATCTGGAGGAAAGAGAAGCGGAGCTCGTGTGAGGGACAACTTCAAATCTTCAAAAGCATTGTTGGCCATGGTATCCCAGATGAACTCTGAATCTTTCTTTAGTAGCCGCGTAAAACCACAAGTGATCTCGGCGTAATTAGGGATAAAATGACGAAGAAAGTTTGCTTTCCCCTGCAAACTTTGCAACTGGCGTAGTGTAGAAGGAGGAGGGAGATTAAGGATCGCATAAACCTTAATAGGATCCATCTGGATCCCTTGACACGAAACGATAAAACCTAGAAGACAGTCGGATTCTACACAAAAAACACATTTATGAGGATTTAAACGTATACGATAGAACCGACAGCGAACGAAAATGGCTCGGAGGTGGGTAGGGTGATCGACTCTGCGCATGGAATGAGCGGGTAAATCGTCCAAATAGGGTTGAACGATGTGTTTGATATCATGAAAAGCATAATACATAGCACGTTGAAACGTTGCGCCAACGTTCTTAAGACCGAAAGGAAGTTTTCGATAAGCAAAAGTACCCCAGGGACAAATAAAGGCGGTCTTATGTTGATCCTCGGGAGAAATGTTAATTTGATTATAGTTGGAGAAACCATCCATGAGAGAGAAGATTTCACTTCCGGCGCAGTCATCGATAATCTGATAGACGAAGGGGGTAGGAAAGTTGTCTTTGGGACAAGCTTTGTTAATATCCCTATAATCAACACATACACAAATACTGTCACCTTTCTTGTCAATCGTGACAGGATTGGAAACCCATTCTGTAAGAGCCACCGGATAAATAAAGCCAGCTTTCAGAAGTTTTTCAACTTTGAGCTTGATAGTAGCCGCTTTACATGGGTGAACTGGACGAAGGTGTTGCTGGACTGGTTTAGCTCCGGGGTATGTCTTTATTTCATGTACAACAATTGCAGGGTCGATACCTAGCATCTCTTCGTAGCTCCAGGCGAAGATGTCATGAAATTCTTTGAATAGAGACGTATAGGTGACTATTTCATCAGTGGAACACGGAGCTCCAATATGGACATTTTCAACAATCCCATGTTTAATGGACATGTCAATTGGAATCGTGGGCGAGATATTACTTAAGTTCCCTTCAGAAAACACATCATGTGTAGTCGCGGGAACCGTCGAGATGACAACAACGATCGACGGAGTCAAAATCCGTTGGTAGTTCTCAAGAGTATGTTGCTCCAGAAAAAGTATGGAATGATGATGCCCATCATCCCAAGGGGTGTCCTCCATGACAGACATGATCATCTCGTCAGTGGGAAAAATAACATGAAAAGGATCGGGAGACAACTCATCAAGAGAGAGGGTAGCAGGCATTGCCGATTGAATGGCCTGATAGGCAGATTCAACCGGACTTAATGGCATTGCATCGCTGAAATGAAGATGATCTCCCAGGTCAGGGACTATCCAAGGGTTGGAAGACACAGGAAGTTCGTGAGGCACGGTGGATATCATGTTGATAGAAGAAATTGACGAGCATGGAACATCGGGCGGTGGAATGGGAAAAGTACCCATTAACGAGGAATCCTTTAAAAGGCCTACACCGACGTTCTCATAACCAGGTGGGGTTTTAGCAATAAATGACACGTTTCCAGTACAAGTATCGGAATTGAAGAAGGCGAGTTGGTCAACGGTAACAACCTTTCCTTGATGAGGGAAACGTACTACATGGAAAAGTGTTGACACAATGGCACGCATGGAATCGATCCAGCTGCGGCCAAGTAGAAGATTATAATCAAGGGGAGCGTCAAAGACTTCCACTTCAACTTGGACCATCTTACCTTCTAGTGTAATGGGAAACGAAGGAAGAACACCGTAGGGCTTAAAACTAGAGCCATTGAAGGCTTTAAGAGTGTTTTGTGATTCATTCAAGGGAGGAGAGCCAATGGCTTTCCAACAAGAAAGAGACATAACATAAGTCGAGGCACCCTTGTCGATAACAGTTCAATAAATGTTTTTGTCAGAGAAAACCACTTGTATTTGAAACGCGAGTTGAGGGGGTAACCTTGGAATGTGATCTTCCAAGTCAAAGACTATTAAATTTGTATCTGTCGGGTTAATTCCACCTATAGATTTCAACAGTGTCTTCCATTGTACAGGACAAGGCTGAAGGACTTCAAGGGATGACATCGCTGAAGGTGCCTGGGCCAGATCTTCAACAATGCTGTAGTTATGGGCTGCACGAGCATGAGGATTGAAAGTCGATTTTCGGACGACACCTTTTGGGGGTGGTCGCAGAACTGTATCAAGGCTCGGTCATTCGAGATGAAGAGGATCGTTAGTAGGTGGAGTCGCGGAAGAGGGTTGGACCAACGAAGGAGGTAAATCATCAACCTTCTCCTTAGATGGAGAATAATCTTTAGCTCGAGTAGTGAGTGCAACGTTTTTCTGCTTAGAATCACCAGTACACATCAAAACATATGATGTGGTAGAAGAAGAGGGTTTGTCGTGAATGACCAACTGAGCCTGTTGTTGAGATGGGAAGGGTTGGGACAAGACAGTCGGTGCAGGTGGTTTTGGGGCTCCTTGAAGGAACTTAGTGACCTCGGCACGTCATGGACAATTCTTCATGTAGTGATCATCACCACAGATAAGGCAAGGGTATCATGGTTTGCGCTTATCCCGATCATCAACAGGAGTGGTTTTAGTTTTCTCTGATTGATTATTATTTTTTCCCTCCTTATTCTTACCTCTCCCCTTTTTAGATTTGTTTTTACCGGCTGGGGTAGATTGGAAAGCATTTACCTCAGAATTTTTTCCGGTGGGAGTGGCAGGAGATGGAGCATTTTGAACATTAGAAGAAGCAGATTTAGGGGTTATGCCTGAAACGCAATGTGACTGGGTTTGGGCAGTACCAATCACACCATCAACTGCATAAGAGGTAGCAGAAGTAGTTGAAGTATTGGAATTATAGGATGAGGTAAATCAGGTAATAAATCGTAAAGGGTCCCCGTTTGCGAATAAACGAGATCAAGATATTGAGCACGACTTATAGCCTTCTCTTCCGTGAAAACGCCACCCATGGAAATTTCCTTACCAATTTCGTTCACAAATGATTTTGTAAACCATTCTGCCAATAATTGATCAGGAAGCTCAAGTTTAATGAGACGTCGTCTCCTTCGCCACTCATGGATATGATCTGATATATGAGTTCCTTTAGTCTATTTGAAGGAAGTCAAAATCTCAATCTCGGTATCATAATGGATCGGTAACTGGTAATGTGTAAGGAAAGCCATAGCTAGGGTGTTGAAATCAGAGAAGAAACCTTGTGAAAATTCAATATACCACTTCGCAGCAGAACTGGTAAGGGTTCGTTGAAAAAGACGTAAACGAATAGATTCATCCATCAATGAGTTGGATGAACACCATAGGTGAAAATTCATAACATGATTGTTTGGATCCTCTCCCACTTTTCCGTCGAATTTAGGAATGTCCGATGGAAGCTTGGCTGGAATAACAGGCCATTGGGGAGAGTGATGAATAGGATCATTTAAAATCCTAGACAAATTCAGCAAATCCAAAGTAGCAAGAAAAGGTAACTGTCGATTCACCTGCGGGTACTGGTGGCTTTGGGGTGGAAGCCCTGTCAGCAAGCCAGTAGGACCGTAAGCGGTCTGCGCATGATGGGAAGACCCAGGCAGATTCGGTGGTGGTTGGAGAGGATAGTAGCTCCAGGGATTGTAACCTTGAGTGGGGACTTGAGTTTGAGCATTCGTACCCCAAATAGGATTGGGTATACCTGGATATGGTTGGCCTATAGTAGGGACAGGCAACTGCTGCCCCCCATTCGTTTGAGGAGGATTTTGTATCATCTGATTCCAATACTGGGCCAAAGAGGGAGGTATATTTTGTCCAAAAGGTTGGGTTGGTCCCCCTATCGTAGGTGGAGTTCCAACCGGAAGTTGTGTCCCAATCGAAGGTTGTGTAGTAATTGGAATATGTCCGGTAAGAGGAAGTTCAATCGTACCACCTTGTCCACCAACAGGAATCTGCAAGTTTGGTTTAATGGAAGGGATAGTTCCACTAGGATTAAGATTGCCAGTGGAAGATAAGAAAGGTCTTCCAAAAGGAAATTGAGGGAGTGTCGGAATAAAACCGGGAATAGGGTTACCAGGAAAAGAAGGACCACCTGGAGAACTAAATGGGGTTTGCGGTGGTGTTGGAATAGAAGCATTCAACGCATGGTATCTGGGTGGTAGTGTCGGAGTGACATTGGGCATTCACTGCGTGTTTATAGGAGAAAGACCAGCCGCAGTGAACCCGGTTGGGACACTCGTATTGTTCGTGAGATGGGCCATTTTAGCAGGGAGAGTAAAGTGATAAGTGGCAGTCAACGATACATTCTTTGTCTCAGAAAACACTGGAGGATTAATTTCGGAGACCACAGGTGAACCAGGACCAAAAAGGTCCCTTCGGAAAACACCTGTAGACCAAAAATGATCTTGGCCTTCTATGCCGGGAAAAGGTCCAATGGGTGATCCAAAAGAGGTAACAACTAATTCTCCGGAAGAATTCAATCACATAAATGGTCGCTCAGAACCAGGGTGAAGTCGAAAGTCCTCTTGAGTATTGGTAATTCGGAAAGGTTCTAGAGAGTCAGTTCATTCCACTTGTGGTGTGGTGATGACTGTGGCTTCACTTTGTCGAGGAGAGCCCTCAGGTGTACCTATAGGCAAGGGTTGAGAACCGTCCAGATGCTCTGGAGATAAACCCTGCATTCTACGTGAACGACCTGGGGGAGCTATTGTAAACGAGTGACAAACTTCGCGAAGAAAATCCTATGGTCAACTTCGAGAAACAGAAAACACGTGCTAGTAAACAAAATCTAGGAAGCAATCACCAGGCAAACAAGACCTTCTAATTTCGAAGCCACTAGTTGGTGATGAAATCCAACATTGCAACAACGAGACAAGAAGGGGCGGGGCTAGGGTGGAAAAGTTACGCTGACGACCTGCTTAATGGACTTACACCCTGGTGCAAGCTCCCACACATAATCGTGGGTATACCCTCCAAGGAGCCCGAGTGA
>JZKD02S1767384.1:616838-631216 GCA_000966675.3 Picea glauca
AATTTAGCCCCTAAAATCATCTATGGGGCCCATACATTCCCACATGTTTGCAATCTTAGGATAGTTTCAAGTTTTTAAGCAAAACAACCTAGGAAGTTTAAAGGATCTGTAAGGGCCCATACAAGCCCACATGTCTGCAATATAGGAATAGTTTCAAAGCTTCCTTATATTAGATAACATTCTAGGAAGATTAAAATATGAAGAATAAGGACCCACATGTCCACCATGCTAGTGATCTAGAGTTTTTTTTTTTTGCAATGATTGTTTTGAAATTTAGTAAGTTAGAGCTAAACAATATTTGTAAAGGACCAAGCGATGCCCACATGTTAAAATTTTGATCATTAACTTATTGAAA
Source organism: Picea glauca (assembly GCA_000966675.3). Classification (NCBI taxonomy): domain Eukaryota; kingdom Viridiplantae; phylum Streptophyta; class Pinopsida; order Pinales; family Pinaceae; genus Picea; species Picea glauca. The sequence continues at coordinate 617,194 of JZKD02S1767384.1, forward strand.
ATCATTTCACACCATCACTTCTTGGACACAAAATCACTTCACCACACAAAAAAAATTATTGTATACTTGGACTCATATATTCTCTTCTCCCCATGCCCATAAGCGATCTCAGAGAATCATAAAGACTTCATATATATTTATAAATTTTCCAGACCATTTTAATCAACAAGGTTGATTCATGATCCCAATATCATAGCATATCTCACATCCTAAAAGAAACCATTAAACAAATCTTCTTTAACCTCCATAGGAGGAGCCCAAAAGAAATTTGTAGTCTAAGTTAAGATTTCAGGGATACACATACAAATAACTCTATGTTATCATTTTTCATTGAAACTTAGAAGTTGTGAAATAGGATATCAAAATCCTATAAATCAAGCATTCCTACACCATAAGGAAGGGGGATACCCATGAAGGGTCGAAGGTCGAGGTTCAGTTGTTCTCTATGTGCCTCCTTGGGTCACCCAACCCTTGGAAAGCATCTAGCCTATGACCCATTTCTTAGGCCGAAAATCTAAATGCCATGCTTGATCAAGGTAGTTTAGTGACCAAATATAGGTTTTCCACCTAGGTGGTGGTTGTGGGTTGCAATTGCACCTCAAACATATTTTGAACAGTTGTTGGGAAATATCGCCAGTACTTTCAGGATATGCCCCCTTCACCCCTCCTTATAACTGATTGATTCATACATTCACTAGTTCCTCTTATGGTGGGTCCATTCCCCATTGTTGAGTTATTTTGGAAGGCCCGGTTCTTTTTGAGAGGAATGATGATAGGTATCTTAGAAAACATGTAATTTATTTTAGTCCCCCATGAGGATAAACCCCAAACCATCTTACATCATTGCTCATTTTATGTATGACTGCCACTTTCGATTACATGTAACTTTAAAACATTGTTGAGATAGTCCACATTTACAAAAGAACTTATCTCTCTCACTATTAATCACACATATTTTCATTTAGTCCATAATCATAGGGGGACCAAAAAATCCCCATCATTCTAGATGCCTAAGAAACCTCCCCCTAATCTTGGGAGGCATCCCTAATTTGGCTAACACATAATCAAAACCAACACATACACCGGTAAGTGCAACTGTTTTAGGATCTTTTTTTCTTGGTTTCAACTTGCTCGACAACAATATCCAAAACAACCCACCCACTACTCCTCCTTCATAAGGAGGTGGATCCAAACCTTTGTCATAATGTACAAACTCCCAACCATCCTCAAAAGGAACTTCTTCTCAACCACAACACACCATGGATGGAACACCTCCTGCCATGCCATTTTTGGCATCTCTTAACATCATGGATTTAAAAAACTAACAAATGACCCAATCTTTCATGACCCCACTTGCCTGAATATGCCCACCAAGCTACCTTCCAACATCCCAAAATTCGAAGGCAAGCCAGGACAAGACCCTGCTTGGGCCTGCTAATCACATCATGTCTTTTCACCTGTGGCACTCTTCCAACGACATTATGGAAGATTCCATTTGTTTGAGATTGTTCCAATGAACACTTACCAGTCCATTTTCCAAATGGTGTGTGGATGAGAAATCAGGGTCCCACATGACCTTTGAATCATTGGAAAAAGCCTTCTTGTCTTTCTTTCAAGTCCCTGTCTGTCATGACACTGGTTTGGAAATACTATCATAATTCAAAAAATCCACATCCATCTAGATTGTTGATCATATCTATGAATGGCGTTGGAGAAGAATCATTTGTAAGAATGATACCACCCCCCAACAACATCTAGATTGGTTCCTCAAATTGCTAGTTTATATAATTTCCAAAGATGTGGCTACAACCTTTCCTCAAACTGAAGATGAGGCCATCACAAAGGCCCAACAATTCGATTTGATTTACTCCCAATCAAGGTACTTATACATAGTATTTCTAGATGCTCCTCGTCCTCTTCCCTTTGGTCAAGAAAAACCCGGTACATCACATGATGCATATGGATTGATTGGATCCATAGCCCATTTTGACCCATATGCTCAATCAATCCCCATGTTTGGGGCCAACAAATACCATCATACATACAGGGGGAACCCATACTATCCTCCCCCCACCCCTCAAACCCATTTTATAGCTCCTCCTACTCCCTCGATGGGAGGGCATGTACCTATACCACTAGCCAACCAGATGCAAGTACCACCACCTACCAAATCATACAAATCCATTAATGGAGGTGACACATCCACCTCCTACACACAATACATACTCCCCCCACAAGGAAATCCATATTACCCATTCCTTGGTCCCCCTCAACCTATTTTCCCACCACATGGACGACAACGAGTAGGTGTGAATTTTACTCAACCTTCTCATATTCAACAATTCCAAGCCTTTGAATAGTTGAATATCGCCAACCCCCCTACTCAATCCAATACCAACAAAAATAAGGGAAAGAAAAAAAATAACACCAACCAGGGGCAAGGGGGAAACCCTCCACAACAAAACACCTCCGCAAGGGGAAACCATAACGATGGAAACCAAAATCCCCAAGGGAGAAATAATAATGTCCAACAAAGACAAGGGAAAAAAACAACCTTGGTACTAAATTCCCTTTCACACTATGTGGTAAATATGGTCATTACACTCACCATTTCCCTTATATTGTTGATTACAAAAGGATGAAGGAAGTCATAAATCCACCAAGACCCTCTATCCCACAAGTACCACCACAAGTCCCTCAAAAATATATGCAACCATAAACCTCTGTGGTCCTACAAAATATGATTCCCCACCAAGGAGTCATCAATACTCAAGCAAAGCTAGTCCCCCCCCCATAGCATTTAGGACAATATCTCAACCTAGGTCACACTCAATAAGGGAATCTCACTAATCACAATATTATTCTCACACAAGAAGAAATCCTACTACAAACTTGTATCCACTAGTATGACATGCCTCTCGACTTGAATCCATCCACCTCAGACTCACCCCAATTACCAACAGGGAAACCTTTGACAATACCCCATCCTATCACGGAAAAAACCACTCGTATATCTCGCGCACCTTTGTGCAGGAACATACACAACCCCCATGCCATAGAAGCACACAATTATAGCCTCATCGACTATTTGGCTCAATCCCCAACTATTATGTTGGTGTTAGAGGTTCTCCAAACATGCCCTTCACAATGAAATGACTTTATCTCACAATTGGGCGAAATCGACCCATCAGACACTCATCTAATCACTTTTGATTTTGATAATTATGAACCACATCTTCCCTCATTAGTCACTTTCCAAATCTTGGTCAAAATATGAAGCATAGTTGTACATCGATGTATCATTGATGAAAGGGAATCTACATGTATTATATCCAAAACAGTATGGAAAAAACTTAGATCACCTAAGATCATCCCCCCAACCATTACTCTTTGAGCATATAATGATCGCCCATCATAATCCGAAGGCCTCTACCAAAATGTGCTAGTTGAACTAGGGGGGGGGGGATTATTCTCATCGATATCGAAGTCATCAATACTCAATTGGATTACAACATCCTCTTTGGATGCAACTATATGTATTCCATGAAGGTCATCGCCTCTTCTATATTTCACACCATGCTCTTCCCTCACAATGGGAAGATCATCACCATTAACCAATTAACACACTATGAAACCAATCATTAAGGTCACATAGACAACATCCTCCCTCCTATATGAGCTAGCTCTGACCTGTCACCTATCATCGAAGTTGGACCAAGAATTTTTCAAGATCCATCACTTATGGGTTCTTACTAGGGTGCACCCCCTCTTACTCTCCCCCCTACCAGTACCGCTCAAGTATGTGCGGTCACATCAGATGGTGTGGAGATCCCTAATGATCCTCCTTCTAAAGGATTCATACCTTCATCCTCCATGGATGCATCTACACCACAAACAATCCCTGAGGGGATCACTTCACAGTATCCACCAAAAGAACCACCCCTTCAAGACACACCGCAGATGATTGAGAAAATGCCTATTTGGAAAACAGTCAATCATTCCCTAACCCAAATACCATTCTTTTACCCACCACTAGGGGTCTCAACATATCAAGTTGTCACTACTCTTACCTTAGAAAATATGGTACTTTCCATCCCAGTTTGGTATCTCACCCCACCATCTATGGTACTAGTCCCATCCATTCCACCCCAACCAGAGGTTTTACCTACACAAGCAGTGGTTCAAATGCCAACTCTTCCACCCAACCGCCACATAGTTGGAGGAAATGATACCAACATTGGGGGCACCAATACCAACTAAAGATACACCGAAAAGAAAAATGAATCCACCCTTCCCTCCCAACCTAGGATCCGACCACCCTACGCACTTTGTGCAATAGTTGGACACTCGACCAATCTATTCCCTACCTTACCAAAATTATGCAATATAATTCATCTCCCCAAGGCATAGCCCTTACTTCCTATGCCAATAGAGACACCCACAACCACATAGAATACGTGGTCTCGACAAAAAAATATCTGCACCAAACATGAATGTGGCATCTACTCACTTATACACATCACTTCCCATTATACACATCACTTCCAAACTCTCCCTCAGTTCATAGAGACCCTAGAAGTAGTTTGCTAAACAACATTGCTTGTGTCGTCACAGGCACCTCCCACCATGATGCAAACGTGCCACCCAGGGCACGTCCGCTCCCTCAGGACCTTCTCTTTCTTCGACCCGAAGAGCTGAAATGCTCTTCAAATCCCTTATCGAGACTTTCCAACACCCACAAGACTCTCCTTATGATCTCCCTTGTCTTATCGGGAAATCGGACCTCGCAAGATCGTGAGTCCTGAAAACACAGGATCAGGTCTCACAAATCCCCGAATCCCGATGAATATTCACCCACGGTTTCCTTTCTCTTATCGGGAATTTCCCCGTCGGGAAATCGACACTTGCGCTGTCGTGATCCACTATCCTCATGGATCCCCGACTCCCAATGGTTCAGTCAAGGCTGACCTTCTCCCACCTTATCGGGACTTTTTCTCTATCGCAACCTCGTACTATCATGACTTCACTACTTGTGACACCAAGTCCTCGGGCTTCCAACTCCCGATACCCGAGGTGCCAAAACGCCGATACTCTCCTGTCGTGCTTTCGCAACCTCGCGTCCTCATAACTTGAAACTCCCCATATTTGGGCTTTCACCCTGCAAACTCCCGAGTTCGCGAGATCTCCAGATCTCTGCCACCTGTCTTCCACTCGCTCTTGTGGTCCCACACGCTACCCTGTGGTTATCAGGATATCACTTCTCGCGATATTGCACTTCTTGATGAAATCCCTTGCAGCTCCAACTCACAAACCCCTGATATGCCGATGCCACTTGTTGTTGACTCCCTGCGAGGGTTGACCTTCTGACACCTGTCCTCCACTACGTTCTTAACCCCATCGGGAAATCGCATATCGGGATATCGTGATTCCCGTTGTCATGTGCACGGGACTTTCATTTCCTCGATCCCCGACTCTGCGGGATCTCCTGCCACGTGTCCCTGCTATTGGATGGCTCTGATCCTATCGAGAAATCGCGGATCGTGATTCCAACATGCACGAGTCTCTTGTCTCTGGAAACCCTGATTCTCCGATTCATGACTCTTCGGGATCTCTTGCCACCTGTCCCTGTTGTTGGACGGTTCTGAGCGCCCGTCGAGATATCGCGGATCGCGATTCCCTGATGCAATGATTCTACAGTCCTGAAATCCCCCGATGGATAAAATCTCGACTCCTGTCCTGATGTCTAACGCATGTCCTGCCGAGATCAACGACTAGGATCCTTTCTCGGGATTTCGTGACTTACAAGGTCTCGATTCTCTTGACCTTCAAAACCCCAATGACTCTGATATCCCAATGACTCTTCTGGGACTCCTTCCCCGCCTCTGGGCTTAACCCCTGTGCAACTCCTCGAGATCTAACGACTGACGGGATTTCATGACTTTCCTCTACGAATACTGACTGTCGATTTCTCCTCCTTGAAGATTTCTTGAGAATGGCTAAGTGTTCCTTCTCAGAACTTTCTCTCCAACGCCTGCGCTTACAACTCTTGCTTGAACCTTCTACGACACGAACCTCCTGTGCTCTCCTTTAATGATATCACGAAGGTGCTATACCTCCTGAGCTTTTCCACTCTGATTCTTTCATAGGAACTTGCACACACTCCTTGCGCTCAACATTCAACAACTTCCCGAGTGTTGAATCCTTCCGAATCTGCGCACTCCTGCAGCAGCAGTCTTTGATCTCCTTTGCTTAGATTTACAACTGAGACTTCTCCTTCAGCCTGCGCACTCCTTGCATGGCTTCACAACCCAAATCCACTTATGGGCGAATGAGAACAAGAGTTAAACTATTGAGCCTTCATCAACGCACTCATTGCGGATGAATTCAACTGCACACCTTGCAGGAATCTCCTGGCTCATATAGAGAAACAATTGAACCTCACTCTCTCTCCCTTTCAGACTTCAGTTTGAAACATGAAATCACATGCACAGCATATACAAAGCAAATGCATAACAAGAAAGAAAACATTCATGAGCATAACATCAATACACAGAGAAAACAACACAAACCATGTGCTTGAATCAAAGCTTCCTTCTATTAATTCAAATGCATGTACATGGGTGTTCTTCATACAATATTCTCTGCTTGCTCTTCTCTTCTCCTGAATGCTTCCTCTATTATTCACTTCTTTTTTACAATGGTACAATGAGGGTGTCTATATTCGTTTTCCCTCTCGGACTCTAAACTATCAAATCTAGACTTAAAATCCTATCTACCAGCATTAAATCTATTAAATGCCTCCTATCTACCAAAGGACGAGAGCTTAAGGGCTCAAGGTCCAATACAATATACAAATGTGCCTTCATAAATGGTTCATTAAAGACTTGCGCTACAATCCCAAAGCACTTCAAAAATTTGGGTTTGTTTATCCAGCTAATCTCCGCTTGATGTGCTGGCTCGCTTGATGAGTTGGCGATGCTCCTGCATCATACTCCTCGGCTTGAAAACTTTCATGGGATCCTATCCATGAGCTCCTGCACAGTCTGTCCATGCTTTCGAATCTCTGCTTCAGTCTCCCAGCTGGCATCTTCCACTGGATGGTTCTTCCATTTGACCAGATACTCATAGTATTCCTTTCGTCTGGTCTTTTTTCTCACCTTCCTGTCGAGTATAAGCTCCATCTATGGCTTCTCTGCAATCGGCATCTACTTCTGCCACTGAACCTCTGGTTGCTCATCACTTTCAGCTCATGCTTCCTTAGCATTATATGGATATAAGTCTGAGACATTGAATGTCGGAGATATTCCTATCTCATCCGGCAACTCAATATCATAAGCATTTTCTCCCAATTTCTTTATGACTCTGCATGGTCCAATTTTCTTCATTTTCAGCTTGTTGTATGTTCCCCTTGGTAACCTTTCCTTCCTCAGATGTTCCAGAACTAGATCACCAACCTCGAACTAAAGTTCTCTCCGATGTTGATCCACTCTGCGCTTATATTCCTGGTTTGATTCCAGCAATCACTCCTTCACCCTGCTGTGAAGTTCTTCCATCGCCTCTGCGAATTCTTCAGCGCTTGAGCTCTTAGTTATTATCTGTTCTGAATCCCTTAATTCAGAAACTCCTCTTGGCTACCTGTCGTATACAATCTCAAATGGACTTTTTCCTGTGCTCCTGTTCACTGAGTCGTTGTACGCAAACTCTGTCTGTGGCAACACATTGTCCCAACTGCTATGGTGCTCTGTCACCAAGCTTCTTAATAAGTCTCCCATACTTCTATTTACCACCTATGTTTTCCCATCCGTCTGAGGATGATAGGCAGAACTAAACATCAAGTTAGTTCCCATCTTCTTCCAAAGTGTCCTCCAGAAATGTCCAATGAATTTTGTATCCCTGTCCGATACTATACTTCTGGGTAAACCATGAAGTCGAATGACCTCCTTGAAGAACAAATTTGTGATGTGAGTCACATCTTTGGTCTTCTGACATGGGATAAAATGTGCCATTTTGGAAAACCTGTCAACCACCACAAAGATTGAATCATGTCCTCTTTGCGTCCTAGGCAATCCCAATATGAAATCCATGTTGATTTCAACCCATGGCCTCTTGGGTATGTGTAATGGTTGATAGAATCCCGCATTCTGCTTCCTGCGCTTTGAATGCTGTCAAATTCAGCACCTGTCAACAAACTTCTTGACTTCCAACCGCATCCCTGGCCAAAATTAATCTTTGCTTAGCTTTGCAAATGTCTTTTCGTGGCCAAAATGTCCTGCCAATCCACCATTGTGCTTCTCTTTTAGCAGATTCTCCCTCATGGAGCAATTCGGAATGCACAGTTGATTGCCTCTGAATAGAAATCCTTCCTAGATCATATAATCTAGCTAAGGGCTTCTGTCTCTGAGAACTGGATTCTCAGCTGCTTCATATGCCTCTGCAAAATCTGCATCACCTGTATACATGTCCCTAAGATTTGCAAAACCCAATGTTTTGACTCGGAACTCCTGCAGTAACAAACACTTCCTGCTCAAAGAATCAGCCACTTTGTTAGCAGTACCTGAAATGTGCTTAATTACAAATGTTAAATTTTTCATATACTCTACCCATTTAGCATGTTTATGATTCAACTTCTCCTGTTGAGTCACAAACTGTAATACATGATTATCACTATACAAAACAAATTCTTTCGGGATCAAATAATGCCTCCACTTCTTCAGTGCCTGTATGATAGCATAAAATTATTTGTCATACGTGGAGTACTTTACTTTTGCCTCATACAGCTTCTCACTGAAATACGCAATCGGTCTATCCTCCTGGCTCAAGACTGCTCCTATGGCAAAGCCACTTGCATCACATTTTACTTGGAATACTTTCGTAAAATCTGGCAACACCAAAACCGGCTGTTCTGTGATCTTTTGTTTCAACAGGTTGAAACTCTTCTCTGCCTCTTTAGTCCAATGAAAATATTTATGTATTTTCTTGACGGTATCCATCATCGTTGCGCTAATCCCACTGAAATTCCTGATGAACTTCTGGTAGAAACTAGCTAAACCATGGAAACTTCTCACCTCGAAAATATTTCTCGGTGATGGCCAATTCTTGATCACTTCTACTTTATCTGGATCCGTCCTCAACTCATTAGCCAAAATAACAAAACCCAAGTAAATGAGCTCTGTCTTCATAAATGAATATTTCCTCATGTTGATCAACAACTTCTCCTGCTGTAGCTTCTTCATTACTGCAGCTAAATGCTTCAGATGTTCTGCCTTTGTTTTACTGAAAATCAATATGTCATCTAGATAAACAATGACAAACTTCCCGATGAATTCCTTCAGCACTTCATTCATTAACCTCGTGAAGGTACTCGGTGCATTCGTCAAGCCAAACGGCATGACTAGTCATTCATACAACCCTTCGTTGGTTTTGAAGGTTGTCTTCCATTCATCACCTTCCCTCATGCGAATCTGATGGTATCCACTTTTCAAATCAACCTTTGAAAAAATTTTGGCTCCACTTAAACAGTCCATCAAGCCATCCATCCGTGGCAATGGAAACTTGTACCTGATGGTTATCTTGTTAATGGCTCTGGAATCGGTGCACATTCTCCAACCTCCATCTTTCTTTGGACTCAATACCGTTGGGACGACACACGGACTTAAACTTTCCCTGATCAGCCCTTTATCTAACAATTCCTATACCTGCCTTTTGACTTCTTCATTTTCCTGCAGTGTCAACCTGTACGCAGCTTTGTTTGGAAAACTAGCTCCTGGTATGAGGTCTATATGATGACTCACACTCCTCATCGGAGGCAATGAATGAGGTAATTCATCTACCACAATGTCAGCAAACTCTTCCATCAATTCCTGAATTTATTCTGGCAAATCGTCCACTCTTGTCCTGGTCAAAACGATTTTTGGTTTCCTAACCACAAAGAATTGTGGATCTTCCTTCTTCTTCACCTCCGTAAGAAGATCCTTCCCACTCATGAGAAGTACCCTGTTGTTCACTTCTGATTTCACCTCCTTATCTTTTATCGGAAGTAACATATGTGTTCTCCCATTCTTCTCCAAAGTATACGTATTCATCTTCCCATCATGAATTACGTTCCTGTCATATTGCCATGGTCTACCTAGCAATAAATGACATACATCCATAGGAATAACATCACATAAAATCCTATCATTATATCCTCCTATCTTAATGTCCACTAAGCACTGTTTAGTGACATTTACCTGATGTCCCTTTCTGTAGCCATGAAACTTTGTATGGGCTCGGGTGATCAGTTGTCTCCAGTTCTAATTTCTCCACCATCTCAGTTGAAATGAGATTATCGGTGCTTCCACTATCCACAATAACCTTTCACTTCCTGTCTTTGGTCTTGCATGTGTTTCTGAAAAGTCGGTTTCTCTGAGTCGTGTCCTCCACCTCCTTCTCGGGTGTTAATAGAACCTTACACATCATCAATGACCTTCCGTCTTCTGCATCTTCTGCTTCAGCATCTCGCCTCTGTGCCTCGGCGATGTGAGCTTCTCCTCCATCCTTCTTCCTATCTGGACAGTCAACTGCCTTGTGTCCATTCTTTCCATATGTGAAGCATGTGATGACTCCACCTCTGCCTCTTCCTCTACCTCTGGTACAAGGAAATGTGTTATTATCAGCGTATCCTCCGCCCTGTTCTGTATGCTGCCTTCGTTGTTCAGCGTGTTGTCCTCTCTACGAACCTCCACCTCTTTATGTTCTAGTCTGAGGCTTCTTCCAGTCGTCCTTGGATTTCTGGAACCTATCTTGGGAAACTGACTTACCTTTTGGCTAGCTCCTACCTCGGCCTCGTTGTCCTGGCTTACGACTCATCTTCTCTTCGGCTTTCAATGCCATCTGATACGCATCCTCCACCGTTCTGATGGTTTTCATACTCATCTCATCCTGGATATCGTATCTCAAGCCATTCATATACCTGGAAAATTTTTCATCATCGCTCTCTCGATGACCTTCTCTGATATTTAGCTTGTAAAATTCCTCAGTATACTCTTTCACTGTCATCAGCTTCTGTCTCAGGTTCTGCATTCCCCTGAACAGTGTGATTTGATAATCCCTTGGGATGAATTTTGCCTTCATCTTCACAATCATTCGATCCCAGCTTTTAATCTTTTGCTTGCCTTTGGAACGTCTATCTGCTTGAAGCTCGTCCCACCATAATGCTGCATGTCCCTTCAATTTTGTGACAGCATGCCTAACCTTCTTATCCTCTTCGATATCCTCATAATCAAAGTAGGTGTCAAGAGCTCTAATCCAATCTAGAAGCTCTTCTGCATCCAGACTCCCTTCATAAGCTGGAATGTCCATCTTTGTTTTCGAACTCATCCGGGTGATAGCTTTAATTAATCGATCATTGGCTGCATCTTCGTCTGCAACTTCTCCTTGTTGTTCAACTTCAACTTCACCTTTGGAGTCACTCAGATCTCCAGCACTGGCTGTGCGTCTCTGTGCTACTTCCATATCTTCTAATATCGCTCGTAGATCACGTATCTGCCTCTCCATTTCTAGATTTTGTGCTTTTCTCCCTCTTCCTCTCTGGTTCCCCCTATCCTTTGGATCGGGTGATTGTCTTTCTCTCCTCGGTGGCATGGTGAAATTTTCTCTTCTTCTCTGCTATAGAAAGCAAAGAGTTTTTCTCGCTCTGATACCACTTGACGTGTATCAGAGTGCTCCTTCTCTTCTTCTATCCTTTTGCCTGAAATATACAGACAAAAAATATTCTCTGATACCACTTGATGCAAAGGTGCCACCCAGGGCACGTCCACTCCCTCGCGCCACCCAGGGCACGTCCGCTCCCTCAGGACCTTCTCTTTCTTTGACCCGAAGAGATGAAACGCTCTTCAAATCCCTTATCGGGACTTTCCAACACCCACAGGACTCTCCTTATGATCTCCCTTGTCTTATCGGGAAATAGGACCTCGCAAGATCGCGAGTCCTGAAAACACAGGATCAGGTCTCACAAATCCCCGAATCCTGATGAATATTCACCCACAGTTTCCTTGCTCTTATCGGGAATTTCCCCGTCGGGAAATCGGCACTTGCACTGTCGTGATCCACTGTCCTCACGGATCCCCGACTCCCGATGGCTCAATCAACGCTAACCTTCTCCCACCTTATCGGGACTTCTGCTCTATCGCAACCTCGTACTATCGCGACTTCGCTACTCGTGACACCAAGTCCTCAGGCTTCCAACTCCCGATACCCAAGGTGCCGAAACGTCGATACTCTCATGTCGCTCTTTTGCAACCTCACGTCCTCATAACTTGAAACTCCCCAGATTTGGGCTTTCACCCTGTGAACTCCCGAGTTCGCGAGATATCCAGATCTCTGCCACCTATCTTCCACTCGCTCTTGTGGTCCCACATGCTACCATGTGGTTATCGTGATACTGCTTCTCGCGATATCGCACTTCTTGACGCAATCCCTTGCAGCTCCAACTCACGAACCCCTGATATGTCGATGCCACTTGTTGTTGACTCCCTGCGAGGGTTGACCTTCCGACACCTGTCCTCCACTATGTTCTTAACCCCGTCGAGAAATTGTGTATCGGGATATCGCGATTCCCGTTGTCATGTGCACGGGACTTTCAATTCCCCGATCCCCGACTCTGCGGGATCTCCTGCCACGTGTCCCTGCTATTGGACGGCTCTAATCCTATCAGGAAATCGCGGATCGCGATTCCAACATGCACGAGTCTCTTGTCTCCGGAAACCCCGATTCTCCAATTCGCGACTCTTCGGGATCTCTTGCCACGTGTCCCTGCTGTTGGACGGTTCTGAGCACCCGTCGGGATATCGCGGATTACGATTCCCTGATGCAATGATTCTACACTCCTGAAATCCACGATGGATAAAATCCTGACTCCTGTCCTGATGTCTGACGCATGTCCTGCCGAGATCAACGGCTAGGATCCTTTCTCGGGATTTCGTGACTTACAAGGTCTCGATTCTCTTGACCTTCAAAACCCCGATGACTCTAATATCCTGATGACTCTTCCAGGACTCCTTCCCCACCTCTGGGCTTAAACCCTGCGCAACTCCTCGAGATCTAACGGCTGACGGGATTTCGCAACTTTCCTCTACGAATCCTGACCGTCGATTTCTCCTCCTTGAAGATTTCTTGAGAATGGCTAAGTGTTCCTTCTCAGAACTTTCTCTCCAACGCCTGCGCTTACAACTCTTGCTTGAAACTTCTACGGCACGAACCTCCTGTGCTCTCCTTTAATGATATCACAAAGGTGCTATACCTCCTGATCTTTTCCACTCTGATTCTTTCAGAGGAACTTGCACGCACTCCTTGCGCTCAACATTCAACAACTTCCCAAGTGTTGAATCCTTCCGACTCTGCACACTCCTGCAGCAGCAGTCTTCGATCTCCTTTGCTTAGATTTACAACTGAGACTTCTTCTTCAGCCTGCGCACTCCTTGCATGGCTTCACAACCCAAATCCACTTCTGGGCGAATGAGAACAAGATTTAAACTACTGAGCCTTCATCAATGCACTCCTTGCGGATGAATTCAACTGCACACCTTGCAAGAATCTTCTGGCTCAGATAGAGAAACAATTGAACCTCACTCTCTCTCCCTTTCAGACTTCAGTTTGAAACATGAAATCACATGCACAGCATATACAAAGAAAATGCATAACAAGAAAGCAAACATTCATGATCATAACATCAATACACAGAGAAAACAACACAAACCATGTGCTTGAATCAAAGCTTCCTTCTATTAATTCAAATGCCTGTACATGGGTGTTCTTCATACAAGATTCTCTGCTTGCTCTTCTCTTCTCCTGAATGCTTCCTCTATTATTCACTTCTTTTTTACAATGGTACAATGAGGGTGTCTATATTCATTTTCCCTCTCGGACTCTAAACTATCAAATCTAGACTTAAAATCCTATCTACCAGCATTAAATCTATTAAATGCCTCCTATCTACCAAAGGACGAGAGCTTAAGGGCTCAAGGTCCAATACAATATACAAATG
>JZKD02S1767384.1:640191-656910 GCA_000966675.3 Picea glauca
GGAGGAAACTACCGGCTGAAGATTCCACTTGGGAAGATGAGTCTTTTATACAGAAGCATCCAGAGTTACTCAAGCGTTGCGGACAACACTTGTCTCAAGGGGAGGGGCATTTTAATCCCTAAATAATGGCGCGTTACCCCTTAATTGGGGCATATTACATTAGTAATGTTATTTTATTTATGTCAGCTTTAGTCCATTAGTTGTAATTATACCTCCTAGTCTCTTATATATACCAAGGAGAAATTTTCATTTGGAATCATATTGTAATTGTACATTTATGTGATCATAAGGAGGTTGCCCCCTCGGAGAGGCTTATTATCTGAATTTCTCTCTTTTTCAAGGTGTTGAGTACTTATTCTGAGGTTTTTCTATGCTATATTGATATTTGGTTCTTAACGCAATATAATTTTGAATCCCTCAAATAAGCACTCAGTAAAGCACTCCTAATTAGTCCCCCAAATTTCGATAGGGATTACATCCTGTATCTCTATGCCTCGGAGGTATCATTTGCAGTAGAAGATGACCAGTGAAAACATGTCATTTACTACATAAGCCTCTTCGAGCCACCTTTAAAGTACAATCACGAAGAGAAGCTAGCCCTGGCGGTTGTCCTTGCAGTAAAAAACTTGCACCACTATATCTTGCTTCAAATTACCAAGGTCATGGAAAATTCTAATCCAATGCAATACCTGCTCAATCAACGCCGGATCAATGGAAAATTTTCTTGTTTGATTGTCACCCTCCAAGAATATGATCTATATTTCACAACTCCCAAGAGCAAGAAATCCCTCGTACTCGCAGATTGAAGACCTCCCATCAAACACAACCTTTTACACCCTTGTGAACAAGAACTTCTTAGATGAACATTTCTTCTTGATTTCATCTTATGACCCATGGTATGGAGACATTCTCGCATATCTTCGTACTCAAAAATTTGGCCCACATATCTCTTGAGACGACCATCGTTGCATCCGTTATCAAGATTCCCACTACCTCCTCATAGGAGACATCCTCTATCATAGGGGGCATGAGCTATTCTCCATCGTTGCCTCACCATCAAAGAGGAAGAAAATTTCCTAAATGATTTCCATAGTGGCACATGCGAGGGTCATCTCTCTGGTATGTCCATAGCATAGAAAGTGGTTCATCCTGGTTACTTTTGGCCCACATTATTTTACGAATGAATCCACTCCATCAAGCATTGTGACAAATGTCAATTGTATGCACATAAAGCCAGAGCACCACCCACTCTCCTCCATCGAGTCATTACGGAAGTTCCCTTTTGCAAATGGGGCATTGACTTCATGATTTGCAATCCCCCATCCAATAATAGGCACAAATATATTGTAGTCATTGTAGACTACTTCACCAAATGGGTGGAAGCCATGCCAACATTCAATAATATGGCATACACTGCAACCCGTTTCTTTTTCAACAATGTCATTACTCGTTTTGGATTTCCCCTCCAATTGGTGTTTGAACATGGTAAACATTTCAAAAATGAAGCGTTCATTGAGTTATCCGTGAAGCTAGGGTTTACACATGATTCTGCTTCACCAAACTATCCACAATCGAATGAGCAAGTTGAAGTTGTGAACAAAGTCTTCAAAACCATGCTCCAACGCACTGGAGATAAACACAAAATTAACTTGCACCATATGTTATTTTCAACATTATGGGCATATCACACTGTAGTCAAAATTGCCACAGGATTCACACCATTTCATCTAGTTCATGGAGTCGAAGTTTTCCTTCCTATAGAATGGGAAATCCCCACACTGTGCACTGCAATTGAGATTTTACCCGACACAACCCCGATGGAGCAATGATTTTTCAGAATTGAATCCTTAGACGAGGATCGCCACTCCTCTTTGAAAAACAATTAAGTAGCCAAGAAACATTCTAAAGTGGTCTTTGACCGCCAAGTGAACCTTTGATCATTCCAAGAAGGTGATTTAGTGTTGTCATACGAGATCACCCATGACACCTTCAACTATGAAAAATTTGAGTCCCTTTGGCGAGGACCATTCATCATTCGCTATTATCTCACAAAGGGCGTCTACATCTTGTCTCACCCAGAAGGACGTACTCTCAAAGACCATGTCAATGGGTTACACTTGAAGAAATTCTACCTTTAAGAATAACCACCCTACCTTAGACTCTTCTTGTATTTTTCTAGTGTTTTAGTCTTTTTTACAAAAACCCCTCCATGAAATATGTCTAATCCTTTATCCTTGTTTTTGACAGATGAATTTTCCATCCGTTTACTACATCTGGTACTTGGATTGTGCCAGTTGTTGGACTCAGAATCTCGCTTCAACATCTTAGGCCATTTACACCCTGGAACATGTATTACTCCACTCCAGTCGTATATGCTTTGGACCAACCACCAATAACTAAGTTGATTATGTCTTTGTAGTTGATCTCCTGGCAAAGGCTAGTCACTTCCATATATGTCACCTAAGTGTCCTCCTAGATTCCCATCTCATCATCCTACAATTGAATAATGTGTATCACGTTCGTGATCCATACTTATTTCAAAAATACCTTCAAGTTAGATTACTATCTCGGAATTTTGAATCCATCACATTCACACATATTCCTAGGAGTCTAAATGAAGTTGAAAATACCATGGCTAATCAAGTGCTAGATTGGCATTCATCACATTAGATTACACATTCATTTTACACACATCATTCATCCACATCCACATCAAAACAAGTATCAAACCATACATCAATCACACATATGCCAAAAACAGAAACATTGTCCAAAACTATATCGATGTATGTATATATATAGCAGTGCCATAAATGTTTCAACAAAAATATACATCATCTCCAACCCATCATCGAAGTCCAATCCCAGCCACTGTGCTCAAAATATACAAAATGGGAGCCTCAACTCTTATACATATATCATACAAAAAATGTGGGCCATGCCCATACAATCCATTCTAGTACCTATGATGCTCCTAGCTCTAAACATTCACCCATTGGTAGGTCTATTAGTGGACCTCGACCAACTGGAGGAAAACACCCCTTCACCACGGCACCAACCACTACAACACGACGCACTAAGGATCGCCACTCATGGAATCCCCCCACGCACTGATCCAAGATCCTATTGTCCTGGATATTGGTCCATCGATCCTCAAGCACCCCCTCTAACACCGCCTCAAATCATCATTGTAACTCATCCATCTCACGCACAAGAGCAGTTTTCTCATCATTGGTTGAAGCATTAGCAGGGTTAGCACTGATACCATCATATCAACGATGTATCCTCTTCCCCCCTATCCTCTCACACACCCTCCATCTCGACTCATGCAAAATCAACCTCCCGACCATTCGATCCCACATGTGCAAAATAACATACAAAACCCATCAACTTTTAATGTATTAATCAAGGTGTAGAAACTAAACCAAATAAAAAATGCCATGAGAAAACAAACATACCTTAATGATCCCATACCTCCCCAAGAGGCAACCGCATCTCAGGGTCATGAAAAAAGTCCATCCCCGCATAGGGAACTCTAATATAACCTACGAGGTCTGCCTCCAAATCCCTTCAAACTCCTCAGTAAAATACTTCCCACCCTCTCCCCCACCATGGAAAGCTAAGATCTGAGCCCACCTCTGCAGTCGTGGATCTCGTGCATCAGGTGGGCCAAAAATAACCTGTGGTTGCAATAAGATCACACTCTCTAGGATGAAGCTACACACGACATACCCAAATGAAAAAGTCTCTTGTCTATGCCACAATGTAGTGACCCAACTGAGATACTATACAAGAGCATTTCACCCACACCCACATAAACATTTTTTCGTCTAGTTCTCTCTCCACTATCGCTATATGTTTCCCTGAGATCCATTGGGTCCCTAGTGACCCAAAGATCCTCACAATAAGGGCAGAAAATACTTGTGTCCACAGCGAGTCAATCACAATTATCTTGATGGAACCTCCTATTAAGAGCTCATTAACTTAGCAATGTCATTGTGCCATAGCAGTCATCATTTTCCCCGTAGGCATCCGGGGCTACGCCTCAATCTCAATCCTCTAGAAATGGATCCCAGTGATAAATTACAAGTCAATATCCACGGTTAAATGGATATCCTTCCCTTGCATCACGAAGGCTTATAAATCCCGCCTCCACGTCCCAATCACAAACCACAAAAAACTCTCCTGTGTCCTCACTGGGGCATAGTAAAAAAACTTCAGTAGGCCTGCACAGGCCAATCTGTGTCGAGTATGGGCATCATCACCCACCTCTCTACATAGAGACTCCCATTCCCTCTCTCTCCAGTGAACGACCATGTTGCACACTCAGTCCTACATCCAACCAAAAAGGATTAAGTTATCCAACATCATCCAAATTCAAAAACAAACCAAATTCCCCTATTTGCGCAACTAAGCCTTCAATAGTCGCACACAACTGTGTGATTGTCTCACTGATAGATGCACAAGTCCGCACAACTTTCCATTCTACTATCGTGCAGAGGCTCCACAATTGTGCAGGAGTGTGTGATTGTTTTCTCCATAGTCGTGCACTCATGCATGGTTGTCCATTCAATAGCCACACACTCTTGTGTGGGATAAATTACCCGAGTCATCCATGTTATGTGCAACTATGGAAAATTCTCCCGTGCAAAGTGTGCAGGATATTGAATTATACTTGCGTAGAGATTCGTGGGTATTAGATGATACCCCGCACAATCCCCTTCATTAAGGAATAAAAGTGGTTGTACGACCACCCATATGACCCCCATCCTAAAAACATGCAAAATCAAAAGTTGCAGGAGGACTAAGCCACTCATCATTCTCCCTCGCCAGTCGAATCTAATGTCCCACAACCTCATACCACTCATAAATTATTACACCAAGACAGTCAGAACTAAACTTGTGCAAGTAAAATGAGGTGGCACTGTGGGCCCCACACCCATATATATACCCCCTCCCCCAACTTCTAACTGCCCATTCTGGAGCCTAAGAGATTTTGTTTTCACATCGTTCATGACACAATGATCTTGATTCTTCCATCTACACATATGTATCGTTTGTTCCATATTTACTTCTGACAAACCAAGGAGTTACCTCCTAACCCCGATATGATATAGATTTTATGAGAAGAACGAAATAACTACAGATTATTAACAGGTGCTTAAAACAAAATAATAGAGATACAATAAAACCGGTTTTCTATTCAATAAGGAAATAAGTTGAAACTGTAAAATGCAGTGGAAACAAGCTTGTTGGAATGGTGTCGGCTTATCTCTAAGAAGAGATGTGACGGATGTGCTCATTCGCTAGAAAAAAATCACAATGAGGCTCTGAAGGCCTTTGTACAATAAACAGGAATTCCAAAAACCCTAGACATCCAAAAACCTAACCCTAGGAGATGAAGCACCAAAAGTCATGTGGGCCCCATCTGGGTAAGTTAGTACATCAACTTCTTTGGGTTGTAACTTTTGCATACGATCTTCGTTTTAGGCGTATGATAGCCCGTTGGAAAGGTGTCATCGAGGAGATTAATTTTGGGGGCTCAATAATTCCTTTGGCTATCATTGAGAATATTGATCCCAAAAAACCTTCATTTAGGCTCTCAAAATGGCCCCGAAAGCTAAAACTGCTAAAAATAGTAAATTGCCAAAATTGCCAGAAAACCATTTTGAACCAGTTGGAAAAGGTGGGTGGCCACCAATATCCACCTGAATCAATCCTACCTCCTTAGGAATCAATGGTATCCATTGCGTTGAGTGCCCAGGGGAGAGGAAAATGTGTTTGTTGAATCTGAATCTTGGTGATTTGTTTTCCTTGCTAGAGATGTCGCGTTGCTCGGTTTGTGGAAGGATATCACGAGCAAGTGGTTGGAAGGGTTGGACCTTTTTAACCAGTGTAGATACATGATATTATTTTGTGTACAAGGAATCTTTACACATTGCTACAATCTTGTCGACCTGCTTCTGTTGGATAGAAGGTGCTTGGGTCGAGGTTGTAGTGGTTGCAGTATCCTTTTGTTCACCTTTTGAACATATTGTGAAGAAGCTGAATTTTGTTGTATGAGATACTACCTTGAGGCATTTTTTAGGTGGAACAATAGTCGAAACTACCTCTGGTATTCTGTAGAGATGACCCCCCAGAGAAACAATGACACTACGGGGTCGAGACTCATAAATAGCATGGCGCTTCCACATATATGGTTGTCCCAAGAGAACATCACAGACATCCAGTGGGGCAACATCACATAATACCTCATCCTTGAAGGGTTGGATGTCGTATGCCAATTGACATTGTTGGCTGACACGAAGATCGCGTCCTTGGCGAAGCCACCCGATGTTGTATGGTTGTGGGTGTGGTGTTGTCGACAATCCCAACTATTTGACGACCTCTACTGAGATGAGGTTCTTCTAGCTTCCACTATCAACAATAAAATGCAATGGGGTCCCCTTCACCCACATCTATGAATGAAAAAGTCTCTCCCCCTCTTCAGAATCTGTTGGTTCTTCTGGTTGAATTGTTGCGGTCATGACAATAGCAGTGGGGTCTACGTCAATGATCTGTCTTTTACCAGTATTTTCAGAATCAGATTCTGAATCAAGGTTTGGCTCCTTGTCTTTGATCTCGGCCACCAATGACTATTTTGAGCGACATTCATTGGTGTTGTGCGAGGGAATTTTATGGAAATCACACCATTTTCTGGTGTCCTTCTTTGTCTTCCTGTGACCCTTCTTTTCCTATGGCTTGGACTGGTTTTCAGGAGATTGTTTGTTAGGGTCGTCTTTGTCATACTTTGGTTGTTGCGGATTTGTAGACCTAAACTCTCATTTGTTCTGGTGCTTAAATTTCTGCTCGATTTTAACAACATATCGATAAGCAACACCGAGTGATGAGATGTCTAGAAAATCCATTTCAATTTGGATGTATCTGTGTAGATCCCCACGTTATTTCGGAACCAAATGTCGTTCGGAGTCTTTGATACCCATCTTGGTGCGCAAGGTATGGAAGGTATCGGTGAACTCTGGAACTACTTGGCCCATCTCTTTCCATAGTGTGGTCCATCTCATGTACTGGTCCTCATAGTTTCCAACAGGGTAATATTGTTCCTTTACCGCGTCCACAACAAAATCCCAAGTGGTCTCGGCCCCATATATTCCATACTCCTCTTTGGAACTTTGCTCCCAGTAAGTTTCCCACCAATATTTGACATGGGAGAGAGCTTTAAGGAGTGCGAAGGTGATCGTTTCCCTGTCGAAAAAATGTTGAACAGAGAAATAATAGTCTAGCAGATTTAACCATTTGTCTAGGGCATCCACATCTATCTGACCTTCAAATATGGGAATATCAAAATTAACCTGTACCATGAAAGGAGAGGTGCTTCCAAAGTGGTTGTTTGATGAAGATGCGCCTATTTCTATCGGCAAGCGTTGAAGGATGTGGGAAAAATTCTCCATCATTTCGTCCCTCTGTCGCGTGAGAGCTTGCTCAAGCAACAGATTTATAGGATCGTTTTCTCTGTCATTTTTCTTTTCTTCCACCATGGAGGGTTTCTTGGGCGTGCGAGAGTGATTGTCTTCAAGAGAGATAATATTGAGACCCAACTTGCTATACTCGGACCTCGTCGGGGACATGCGTTGAAAAAATGATCAAGAGCAGCCTGCTCTGATACCACTGATATGGATTTTATGAGAAAAAAGAAATGACTACATATTATTAACAAGTGCTTAACACAAAATAACAAAGATACAGTAAAATTGGTTTTCTATTCAATAAGGAAATAAGTTGAAACTGTAAAATGCAGCGGAAACAAGCTTGTTGGAATGGTGGCGGCTTATCTCTTAGAAGAGATGTGACAGTTGCGTTCATTTTTTTAGGCATATGATATCCCATTGGAACGGTATCGTCGAGGAGATTCATTTTGGGGGCTCAATCATGCCTTCGGCTATCATTAAGAAGATCGATCCCAAAAAACCTTCATTTAGGCCCTCAAAATGGCCCTGGAAGTTAAAACTGCTAAAAATAGTAAATTGCCAAAATTGCCAGAAAATTGTTTTGAGCCAGTTGGAAAAGGTAGGTGGCCATCGATATCCACCTGGATCATGATCGTAGGTATGCATACTCATTATATTCTTTATCAAATAAGTGTCATATGTTCTTTATCATCAGGTATTTTTCACGTCAGGTATTTGGTTTTTGTATGTGCATATTCTTGTTACAAAGATATACATCTCATTCAGTCTTGGCCATCCTATTCCCCCTTCAGGTATATGTTCAAACTGACATTCCATCAAGCCATCTGCAAATAATTTCATCTCCTAGTCACACCCTCTAACACCCACCTCTAGGATCATCAGACCCAGATTTGTAACACCCTCACCTCTGTTGCATTTTAGTATTGCCATCTGGTAGCATTCCCACCTACATGACTTGACCCACTGATTTTTTCCCCTTGGAAAATTGACACCCATGTTGCTTGTTCCCCTAGGATCAAGAGTCTTGATAGTTTTTTACTTCAAAGAATGAACCTCATACTTCTTCTCATCATATTGCTAACCTTCCCGTTTTCGACTCCCATATAACATGGTTCTAGTTACATTAAATGAACCTCTGCATTGTCATTAACCCTCCATCTCATTCTACATGAATTGCCCATCTGAAAGTTCATCCTCCATTCATCTACCTGGTACAGAAACCCACCTATGGGGGCCCTACCCTTCATTAATCAACTCCTACACACTTGCGCCACCAACAGGCCAAACCATACTTCACTAGGGAACTTGTTTTTGTATGTGTCTCATCAACCCAATTATTCTTTATCCATTTGGTAATTGTATAAATCCCTTTTTGTTTTCAACAATTTCATAGATATTGGCCATCGTAGCCGATGGCATTTTTTCCTTGGTTGGGGAACCCCACTTCCATCATCATCTCTGCAAACTACCCTTACCATGGCCAATGTCTCGACTATTACAGATACCTTTGTCCCAAAAATTTGCATTTTGACCTATCCTACATACATTTGCAGTCTCACCCATTCAGCATAACTCCCTCAATATATGGTCGTCCCCCTGACACCAGATCGTGTTTCATAGTTGCTACCATCATTCCATATTCTCCCAACCAAGGATATTTCTTGAGTCCCATCTATTTTGAACTTTGTCCATGTCACTAGTTCATTTATATTTTCCTCCATACAGTTCCTGACACCATTTTTATAAAATCGATGTCAAGAATCCCTTTGCTTATTCCAGTCATGCCCCCTTCCTTGTGGATGTCAGCACAAGTTTCCAAGAAGGTGGCAGTATCTTGGTTGTCTTTCCATTATTAATAATAGTCTTGGGTGGCACAAAAAGAGTCCTCGTAACGTTTTGATGTTGTTGACCCCCACAACATTCAACCTCAACAAAGTTTCATGTTACGATGGGGCTTATTATGCGACCGTTGCATTTTTCAGTAGTAGTCGAAGACCTATGCATTTGATGGGCCATCAATTCCTCTGAGTTATTCATTACTCAATTCAGAGCTAGTTTATTCATCAGAACCGTCATCTACCATTTTAACGCCCATTACGGCACTGCAAATACCCATTTCATCAACAATTGTCAGTTATTATGGTTTCATGACACGAGCATGGGGCATGCCTGCCTTGTTTGTAAAAAAAAAAAAAATGAAGAATATCGGGTCCACATATTCGTCCCCTCTCCCTCCAATGAATCTCTCTCATAGTTCCTCAATACAAACTCTCTCACTCTTCTACACAATGACATCACCACCAAAAGAAACAATGATGTATTTCGACTATATGTATGCTACTAACCTCACACATTAGGGGGAATCAATTATCACCGAAAAATTGCTCGCATCAATACAGGAAATGGTTGAGGACAGTACCAGAAAACACATTAATCAACATACCTCAAGCATTTATAGAACCTATTCAACAAGCAAAACTATACAAAATAGTTATTGAATTTCAACGCAATTTCCCCAAAGCTAACTTGCGCAATTTGTGTGAGCCAACAAAACGTTGAATGCGCAAACTACATGGTATGTGAGATTGTCTCCACAAGAACCCGTGGGGATGCAGAAACGACGCATTAATGAAATTGGTCGAGCCTCAACCACTTCCAGATTGGAATGTACTCAGACAAGACACTCAAATCTAGGGATGATTTTAGGGGCTAAATTTCTCTCATGGGCTAATTTTCCATGGTTTTTCCCAAAAAACGATTCGCTATTCTAAAAATGATTCGCCCAAATTCTATAGGATAAAAAAATTTTACCTTAAAAATAGCCAAAATTTTATACAAACTATATAAAATCCTTAGAAATTTGAATATTTTTACAAAAATATCGCCAAACATTTTGTAGTTGGCATATGAAGGATTAGTAAGATTCGCCAAGGTTTCTACATTTTAAAATAAATTTCCATCCTTAAAATCATCACTGCTCAAATTGGCCCGAAATCTAGCCTTGGGGCTATTGAAAGGATGGGAAGTACCTTCTAAGGGCTCCCATTCACTTTACTAGCAAGTTATAAAAAATATTGCATTGGTCATATAAATACATGTCTAAGGTATGCAAAGAAAGAGAAGAATTTGAGTATTGTTATGTTGTTCATTTGGTTTTTGAGAAGCCATCATTCTCTTAGAGCCTCTTGAGCATCCATAACAAGTGTTGCACTTCTCTACTCTTGAGAAGTTTGGCAATCAAATCTTCACCATTGTATTTCCATTTTCCATTGTTAGAAGAAGAGATATTTGTATTTGGGGGATTCAAGAGCCCTCCCAAGGAGGAAGAGGGGACTCATAAGTTCCCATACTTCTCCTAGGTGTTATTAATTCGAAGATCAATCCTATTGGTAGCTATGCCTTGTGTCTTTTTCATGCATCCATTTGAAGTTTTGATGTGCTTAGTTTAGTGTTTATTTCTTGTTATTTCTTTTCTTATTTTCTCTTTAGTTGAACCACTAATCAACTAACTCATTTATGTGTTGTTTTGTTGGCCTAATAAGAAAATTAACCTTGTTTTTGCTCACTTTAGTGCTCAAACAAGCACAACATATGCCTACACTATATTCTTACTGTCAAACTCTATCAACTATCTACCAACCTCAAAATCTTCTCACAACAATGTGTTGGGCCCCAACAACCCCCTTCTTTATTTTTAATCAAAATCTAGGGTCCCTCGAAATTTTACTTGGATTCTTTGTTTTTTTTCCCTTTGACTTGATTGGATTGGTATTGGTTTTCTTTATTTCGAGGTTGGTTTGATTTTATATTATTTTCTTTTCTTTGGCTTTAATTTCATGAAATTCAAATGCCTTTTCGTTTTTCTTTCTACGGAGTTTTGATGCTGATGGACGCGCTTCATAATTTGGGAGTTTGTTATTACCTCTTCCTTATTGAATTTATCTTCTATGAGAATGGTTTGGTTGAAGACATGCATTAATAACAATGATTTTACAGGAAGAACATTTATTGTGACACATATTTTCTATGACATTTGTTCACATTTGATCAAATTTGAATGAGGGAGAGACGAACATAGAAATCTTAATTTAAACGAAAACATTAATTTTTATCAACTGTTTACTTTCGTTTGAATTATGATTATGTTTTCGTCTTTTGCGCATTAGCAATCATTTTCACAAAATCATTTGATAGGTTTAATCAATTAAATTATTGTCAGTTTGCATCTCATTTAAAAAAAAAAGAATTGTCTATTATTTGTTTGATTTTGTGAAAACCCAAAATTAATATTTTTCTCCTCTCCATCAACTTGAAGCTTCTAGAATTTTAAGATCATATTTGAAAGGAAAATATAAACAATATTTGTTTAGAACTTATAGTTAGTTTAAATTCATTTTAATTTTAATGTTCTAGATTTTGTTTTATTCACAATTTTTAGGTTATTAATTTGGTTTCGTTTTGTTTCACAGGTTTTTATTATCAGTTATTTGGTACAGATCTGATCATGGCTTGATTTTATTATCTAAATACATTCAAGATAATTGATCCAAAAATAATATTGGATTGCTGCAAATAATTTATGAGCAACAACAAATAAGATTTGGAAATGCGTTCAAAAACAAATGATTTTGTGGAACTAATTGCAGCCAAACCGTGAAGAATCTGAAGAAACAGTTGAAAAACCATCTCCAGAATGGACCCATTTAGCTTAGTCACGATCTTTTTCCCAAACAAATGCACAATTTGAGAGATATTGTTGTCTATTTACAAGGAAAATTTCAAGTGGCGGAAATTATTAGTGACACCCAGACTGTTCATTCATTGCATAAATATATGAGAAAGTTAAATTCAGAGGAGGATTTTGATCCTTTCTTTTTTGTATATTATTTATTTTGTAACTTTTTCTTTTCAAATGGAGTAACGAATGGTTGGAATTTTGGGAGAATGGACGAGTATTTTCGAAGAATAAAATGAAATTCCAGATTGCTTAATGGATTTTCTCTTGTGAGTAAAATGGTTTTATTTTCATTATAATATCTTTATATTATTTGAGTAATTGATTATGCATTGATTTAAATTAGCTTTAGTCTGTTTTATCAATACATGGTTAATTACTATCATTTATGTATTAATTTTTTCAATCTTTAAGAGTCTATTATCCCAAAAGTTCTTCCTGGACAATATGATGAACATATTTTGTTGAAACTATATGAGAAAAACAATTTACTTTTTGTCTTTCTTCCTATGTAGACTATGCAATGTTTTTTCATTGTCTTCTCATGTAATTTCTTGATGTGAAATGTTATCTATGTCGAATAAGCTTTAGTCAGTTCTATACATAATATTTTATATCATGTTTTTATTTATGTTGTTCATTATCTTTTGATTTAGTTTAAATCCATGACTGATCATCTATTCGAGTATTTTGAGTTTACATCTAATACTAGATAGTTGGTAACACCATTCCTGAGAATTGAAATTTCTTTCATTTTCAGTTATTGGACATTTCAAGGTCACATGATATATAATTATTTTTCTTTCTATCGTCATAAACTCGCTCCAGAATATGAAACACTTTCTTGAATTTTTTCAGGAAGTATTATGCTTGCTTTTTTCATAGGTTTTCACTTGACACGGGACAAAGGGAGTTCATACAAATGCAGAGAGATGAATTTAGCTTATTATTGTTGACCAATTAGAGGTTACTTAGTGTATTATTTATTTCATTTGTTGACTTGTGAATGAAGAGTGATTGCATCATTTAAACGCCAATCGGCTTTGTCTATTTTCGTTATATCATTTACAATCTTGTTCATTCATTGTTCATTTAGAGTACTAGAATAATTTTGTTTATTTTTAATCTTTTTTAGATCCATTATCTTAAAACAATTATTTTCACACGGCTTTGCTCAAACCTTGTAAACTGTATATAACCATTGTATATAAACATTGTTAGTTAAGCATTTGTAATTAAAGTGTTGATTGTTAGAGTAGTATATTTAGTTAGTTCACATCTTTTAAATTGTTTTAGGATCTTAGTTAGCTAACGAAGCCATAAAACGCATCAGGGTAGATTATACCAAACGGCTTGGGTTAAGTAGACAACCCTGGACCAGATATTCCCTTCCCGTTGACGGTGTGTTATAAACGCCCGTCAACACAATGTAACAATATACCAATAATTACAATTCTTCATTTATTTCTAACAACAATCCCACTCCTTACAACTCTACTCTACTTAAATTATCCTCTACACCTACAAAAATCAACAATCACATGCTCTCATTTTCATGGACACTCCCATAAGGGAGTCACACCTAAACATGCTATGATACTATGATATTTAAAATGAAAAATGAAACAATATAAAAACAAAAATGTGCACATAAAGCTTCACAATATTCTATTCATAAACATCTCATTTATACACAAACACATTAATAGAGTTCTACTTTAAAACTTCAATTTTTACATCAACAAATTACCTTATTTACCTTATTGTACACTAATAAATATCTCATTTATCCCCCCAAAAAAACAACAACATTAATATTCTACTTTAAAAATTCAATTTTTACATTAACAAATTACCTTAGTGGTGTTCTTAAATCTACATTTACTCTTAACAATACATACACATAAGTTATCTTCCTACACGACAAATATTCCTAAATATTTGGAGCTTTTATACTCCAACATAAATATTCCTAAATGTTTGGAGCTTTTATACTCCAACATAGATGTTAAGAGTGAAATTTGGTTGGTGGCAAAAGGTTGTTTATGAGTAAAGTTGAAGAGTAAGAGGCTTGACGAAACCTCGATATTGTGAGCCAAAGATTATAAGAGGCTTGAGGAAACCTCGATAATGTTAGCCAAAGATTATATTTAGACGAAGGGTAGATAAAGGTTTGATTTTGAGGAATCTATTTTAAGAATTTGAGTATATTTAGACGAAGGATAGATAAAGGTTTGATTTTGAGGAATCTATTTTAAGAATTTGAGTATATTTAGATGAAGGATAGATAAAGGTTTGATTTTGAGGAATCTATTTTAAGAATTTGAGTATATTTAGACGAAGGATAGATAAAGGTTTGATTTTGAGGAATTTGAGTAAGTTTAATGGGTAAGAATTTAAGTGGGTTCAATGTTTAAGAATAGGTGTTTCCTTTTAAAAAGTTACAAATTCAAATCTAGAGAGGTAGAGTATGTATATTTTCATAAATTTTATTAGTCAAATTTCCTAAGTGGAGAGAGTCCATTCTCTGTCAAACAAAACATTGATGTCTAGCTTAACTTAGTGGTCACCTTAAAATTAAATTATTATTATTATAATAATTGAAGTAGAAAACCAGCATTGGGTGGGTGTTGAAAATTGTTCAGTAATATTCAAATTAGTTTTTCTCAATCATTTGAATCGAGGGCGGATATCCAATAAATTTTGTAGAGATTCAAACCTAGATTACAGATGGTTTGAATAAGATTTTTGAGCTGGTATTACCTTAACCGGAAGCAGAAGCACTCTCAGCAGAGCGCTTTACCCGTTCGATTAGAAGGAAATGTGGAGCAGGCCGTATCGGCTTGTATCATGGGCAAATTGGATTTAAGATTCAAAAAGCATTGAACCTTCAGAAACACTACTAAGAGCGCGACGATTTATCCTTCATGACGGGCTGATTACGTCACTCGTTCCAAGAGCATCACTGTTCCAGAACTGACAGTATCATATATCCCACCCACGGGGTTTCAAATTACGTCACCCTAACATCAAGATTAGTCCATCACAGAAACATGCACGGAAACGGAAACGGCCATTAAAGGAAAAACTGCACAGAAACAGCCATTAAAGGGAAAAAAAAATGCACAGAAAAGAATGGTTTGATTAGATTGACAGATAGATATAGGTACCCATGGGCCATTCTGTACAAAAGATTTAAGAGATTCGTCCATCTATGAGGCAGCTTAAGGCAAGACTGCAAAAGCCTAGGGTTTCGTATCATGACGTTGTTATGCGTACGGTGATTTAAAAGCAATAGAAATCAGAATCCGTGGATGATGTTTCGTGTATGACAAGTATAAGCCATCACTGTACTTCAGACAATCCGATGTATGAAGACGGCATCACCTTACATCAATCTGTCCCATTCCGCACGGTAGATTTCAGTGTTTCTCTCGATAAAAGTGCACTGATGCGATCTTCATCAGAACGCTCTCTTCGCCTCTCTCCCGACTCCCGAATAATTTTGAACTTTCATCCTGTTCTTTTGAATTTGCATGGAGACAGCGTGACGTAGTTATAGTTTAGTGTTTTGCTTTTTCACACTAATGAAGGTCCGTTCGATGATTGACCGTTGGAGTGCGATTTATTTGAATGAAGCATTGAATTAAAATGAGATGAAAAGAAATGAAAAAATTGAATTAAATATGGAATAAAATGAAATGAAATATGATGTGAAAGAAGTAAGTGGGGAAGTTTCTAAAAGAGGGGAGCTCCACGGAGGAAGACAGCCATGTTAGGAGGTGGAAGAAGGTGAAGGAGAAGAGGGGAGGTTACTAATTGGAACAGATTTTTTTTGGAAAGATTGAGGCTTTATTTTAGGGAGGAAAATTAATGATTAAGGTGATGAATAGTGGGTTTTGAGGATTGGTTCAACTTGAAGCCATTTGGGTGGTTGAAGTTTTTAAGGTGTTTTTTTTATTTCCATGGCTTTGAATGAGTCTTAAAGGTTTTTCCACTTTGACCTATGTAAGAAGGTTTTTCCACTTTGACCTATATAAGAATTTCCGCAGGAACAAAGAATTTGATAAACACTTGAGCCAAGCATTTGGTCCATGGTTTTAATATTCTTCTTAATTAGAAGTTTTGAGATGTGATTAGTGGTGCCTTGGATATAAGGCAGAGAAATGAGAACCATAGGAAGGGGTGATGTGACTTTGGGTTTAGGCTTAGGGTTGGTTTTGTAATATATTTCTATTATCCATCACTTTTTAGCTTTAATACTATTTCATTTCATTTTTTAGCTTTAGTGCTATTTCATTTCTCACCTCATTATTTTATTCTCAACTAGTATTTCATTTTCCTCTTCCCTCAATTGTCACCCTTCCCTTAATCTACAAAGACAAATAGTTGCACTCTTTTCCACCACAAGAACTTTTATATCCATGATGATGGGTGGTGTATCCACTCTAAACTTTGGATGTTTCTAAACCTATTACAAAGTTTAATCCAGACAAATTCTAACATTATGAGTAA
>JZKD02S1767384.1:661537-675812 GCA_000966675.3 Picea glauca
TGCCTTATGTCTGTAAATATGCCAACATGGGGCTTCCTAACCACTTAACCATACTTAACAATATTTCCATGACTTCTTGTAGACTTATTCAAAGCATCTTCATGTGAGGTCTATGCTTAAGGTTGCGCCATAAGGGGACCACTTTGGAGACTTCTTCAAATACACACATCACTTCTAGGGGCTTCTAGAGTTCTTCAAATACACACATCACTTCTAGAGGATTCTAGACTTATTCTAGGGTTGACATCAATGAAAACCAATTTTCAAACAATCTCCCCCTTTGGAATTGATCACAAAACTCATACTCCCCCTATGACCATTTCTCCCCCTCTCTTCATGCTTCTAATCTTTCTATATTTCTTTTTTTATTTCTCTCCCTCTTTGACATCAATGGAAAAGGGTAACTTCTTGATGATTTCTCTCCCCCTGTCTTGTTTGCAATATGCTGTGTATATCAATGTGGGGATTCTTGTATATGCTTTATTTCCTCTCTTCCAGGGATTCTTTTCCATTGGTACTTCCTGGTATAATCCACTGAAGTATATTAAAAGTTTTCATATCAAAGTTCCTTCATCACTTGACTTCAAGTCTTCATGGCTTGTCATATATTCAATGAGATGACATCGATGACATAATAATTCATCAATTTTCCTTTGACAGTATGATTCCTCCTGACAATTACTCTCCTCCTGTCTTTTTTTTCCTTTCAGGACTTTCCTTCTTATGATTGTGTTGGATCCACCTATCAATATGCTTCTCTTATGAAAATAGTGGGGGGCGAATCCCCCCCACATCCCCCTGTCAGGAAATGAGATCCAAGCACGAATGAAATAAACCTTTGAATCGGGAAGATAATCAGGCTCCACAACCAACCATATCCCACTTGGACATTGATCACAACAACTCCACTATTGTTGTACCTACTGGACTATGATCCACCCTGGACCTAGAAAATTTCTCATCTTCACCTTCATGCTTGAAGACCAACCGAAACTGATCAGGAAATTAGTTTCTCCCTGGTTACTACCTTTGTTAAAATCTTTGCAGGATTATGCCTAGTATGTATCTTTTCCAACTCCAAATGTCCATCTTCCAATATGGATCGTATGATATTGTACCTAAGATATATATGCTTAGTATTAGAATGGAAGGTTGATTTATTTTCAATATGACTGGCACTCTCATTGTCATAGTACAACCTACTATTTTCCTGCTTCTTTCCCAATCCCTCGATAAACCTCTGTAACCAAATCATCTATTTACTAGCCTCTGTAGAAGCAACATACTTTTCTTCCATTGTTGAAAGTTGATGCAAAACCCCCCTTCTCTACTAGGGATTTTCCGACCCACTAGTCTAGGATCATTCAATCACTTGAGTCGGATTTACTCTTCGGTTCTCTGATGGAACCTAATTCAATTTTCACATGTCCCTCTTTCTCCAAATTGTAGGTTCTACCAGACCCGCGGCTCATTCTTGTCCCTTTTGAAGAAATTGTACCACACGCACTAGTTTTTTTGTGCTACGTCCCTTCTCCCATATGACCTCAGGCTCTGTCCTAGGGATATATCCTAAAAGGCACTTCAAACTTCAGGATTCGGCCTTCTCAACCACCACCAACTCCCAATTCCCCGAACTCTGAATCAACGAACAAAAATGGGTGTGAGGATCGACGGTCCCCATCACTTCCACAGTCAACATATGTGATCACCTTTGGACTCTAGCCTATGGGATCCTTTTGCAATGCTCTTCTCTCCTCTTCCAGAGCACCGCTCTTCCAAAATATGTGGATCTCCTCCATGTGTCCTTCTGGATTCGACTGTCCAGATTAACTCTTCTCTTCACGACTTCACAAAGATTCCTCCTTGCTCTACATAAATATTTTGGGTCTCTATCTCTCAGATCTTTTGACCTTACACCACCTGTCTTCCCTTGATGATGGATGTTACCTACTTGGCTTCGGGACTTCGGAAAGTCCTTACTCTTGTGCACACTTAGCACTTTTATGTTCGATACTTGGATTGTTTTCGGCCTCTTGCAATCCTTGCAGAAATCTGTGCACGATGGCACTAATACTTCTGAGCTTTTTCTCAGCTTGAACCTCTAAGGTTCTCGGCTCTCCTGTGTCCTTCCAAAGGACTTTCTAGTTCCCTCCTAGAAACTTGATGCTCTTTCTCTTGAGCTTGTAAGGTGAAATTACTTTGTCTTTGGCACACTCCTTGTGCTCGATTAATCCTCCAGACAAATTCTCACAACACATATCTAAGTGTTGGCCTAGTGCACTCCTTTCACAGGTCTTCCTTATGTTTCCTGCAATCCCTCAGGTTTACCAAGACAACTCCTACATCCGCTCAATACACACTTGCAGAGTTTTTATCCTTTAGAGTGTTAATCAACTTTGGGTTATCCTAAGTTATCCCAACACTTCAGAATGTGTTGGTTCTCGTGCACACTTGCACTTGCTCAATTCCCTCCTCATAGAGTTTTACAGAGCCTTCAACAAGTCTGTGCTACGCTTACTCCAGCGTAGACTATCCTCCAAGTTATTCAACAACCTTGAGGTTCTCCTTTGAGTATGTGAATTATCCTGGTGTTCCCTCCTGGAACGTTCTTCTCTGACTTTAAAGAGTTCAGATACACACTCCTCGCGTTAGCTCACAGAGTTTCAACACATTGTTGCACACTCCTTGCACTTAGCCCGGAGAACCAGAATTAACCCAACAAACTCACAGATAGAGGATTCTATATCTCTTCCTACAGATGAAATCAAACATACATCTACAACGATCATTCATAAACACACATAACATTCATTAAATATAGGAAAAACATATACATAATCATATGCAGGAAAAACTGCTTTTGTTATATTAACCTGAATGTTAATTACAATGTATGAGTTCGAACTACAACTGAGTCTCAGCCCTCAAATCTCCTCTCCTTGGCTTATAATGATCTTCAACAGCCTTCCAACAACAACTACTAGGCATACAATACAAATATTTATACAAGAGGGGTTCGACGAGCTTCCCTCCAAGCTACTCTAGTGGTGTCTAATCACCATTCAAAACACCTATCTATTGAGGTGGTTACAATGAGTGGAAATATAGTCTAAATCAGATCTATATCCCTCCTACCGTCAGACACTTAAGGTGACCTTACCTACAGCCTGTGTGAAAGTATGACTTGGATCTTCCAGTCTGACAACATTACTTGCCTTAATTACATTTAAATGTCGAGGACAAAATGAGAGGGAGGCGCCTCTCCCCTTCTTTAATGTGCAATAACATGCTAATCAGTTGGTGCGTACTGAGGTGGAGCGATGCTCTTGCATCAAAATTGAAACAAACGTTTTCATTTTTGGAATCCAACTTACTATTGTTCCACCTAGAGTAAATACATATCATGTGGTGCTCCTCCTACTATCTTTATCACCTATCATATTTGAATCAACATATCCCTGTAGAACAATGTCTGAACCTCCAAAACATAATTCATGAGTAGAATTACCTCTGAAATACATGAGAAACCACTTTACTTCCTCCGAATGTTCTTTATCTGGATTTTTCATATATGTGCTCACAACTCCCACTGCATGTGCAATATCCGGTCTTGTGCAAACCATCACATACATCAAGCTGCCAATTGCTGATGAATAAGGGACCCTAGACATGTATTATATCTCCTTGTGTGTATTGGGACACATTTCCTTAGTTAATTTAAAATGGATGGCCAAATTTATACTAACTAGTTTTGCATTAGGCATTCTAAACCTCTCCAACACCTTCTCTATGCACTCACCCCGAGACAATGTCAATTTGCGATTTTTCTTGTCTCTTGTTATTATCATACCAAGGATTTTCTTTGCAACACTGTAATCCTTCATCGCAAATGAATTAGCTAATTTTTTCTTCAGCAAATTTATATCCTACATATTAGACCCTGCAGCAAGCATGTCATCTACATACAATAGCAATATAATATAGCTTCCATTTTCTATCCTTTTAAAATAAACACAGTGATCAGAATGCCATATACTATAACCTTGTTCTGTCATAAACCTCTCGAACTTCAAATACCACTTCCTTGGAGCTTTATTTAGGCAATACAAGCTCTTCTTCAACGTGCATACAAAATTATCCTTCCCTTTGACCTTATACCCCTGTGGATGTTGCATATAAATCTCTTCCTCCAAATCCCCATAGAAAAAAGTTGTTTTTACATCTAACTATTCAAGATGCAAATATTATACTTCCACAAGACTCAAAATAGTCCTAATTGAAGTCATATTAACAACAGGAGAAAATATATCATCAAAATCTATACCTTTCTTTTGCATAAAACCCTTTACAACAAGTCTAGCCTTGTAGCATTTTATTCCTCCATATTCTTCCTTCAACCTGTAAATCCATTTATTTTGCAGTGCTCATTTTCTTGTAGGAAATTGAACCAAGTCCCGAGTCTGGTTATTTACCAAGGAGTCCATTTCCTCTTTCATGCCTTTCTCCCCCTTCTTTTTAGTTTCTACCTACATTACCTCTTCATAAATTTTTGGTTCACTAGAATCAATCAACAATAAATAATACAATGAAGGAGAGTATCGTTCAGGGGTTCTACTTAACCTGGTAGATATTATAACACTTGTAAGAGTTTGAGATACCTATTGCTCCTATTGTTGTACATTTTGATTTTTTGGTACCTTTGGAATTTATTTTTCAGTGATCTCATCAAGCACTGTGTATTCTGGTTTTTCTTTTTCTTGTTTGTTTCCCTGCAATTGATATTTGTGCATGACCTTTCTCATTGAATATGACATCTCTACTTCTAATTTTTTTGTGATTTTCATCGTCCCATAAGCGATAACCAAAATAATTAACATTGTATCCAATAAAGGTACACTTCTTGGATTTTCCCTCAAACTTTGTTATATTTTCTTTATCAATATGGTTAAATGCTTTCCAACCGAAAGTATTCAAAAAATAATAGTTTACCTTTTTACTTGTTCATGTCTCCTCTGGAATTCCACCATCCAAAGAACTTGAAGGTACTTTGTTTATTAAGTAAATGATAATATCTACAACATCTTCCCAAAAATGTAAGGTAAACCCATCATGCAATCTCATAATCCTTGCATGCTCCATGATTGTCTCGTTCATCCTTTCTGAAACACCATTTTCTTGTGGTGTTCCTGGAACTATTTTTTCTCTATGAATCCCATGGTATGAAAAGTAATCATAAAAACCCTTGTTGGAATAATCACCTCCATTTTCTGATCTAAGACACTTCAACCTTTTTCATGTCTCATTCTCAACCAAAACTTTCCATTTCTTAAAAGTATCAAAAACATCATATTTTTGTCGAATGCAATAAACCCAAGTTTTTTTAGTTGCATAATGAATAAAAGTAACATAATAGTGAGAGACACCACAAGATTATACCTTATTTGGTCCCCATACATCTGTATACACAATCTCTAACCTTTCACTCTTATTTCCTTTTCCAACTCGGAGAAATCGGACTCTCTTTTGTTTTCCATAAAAAAAATGCTCACAAAAAGCCAAATCAATTTGTTTAAGATTTGGAAAAAAAATTATTTTGTGAAGTATCTGCATCCCCTTCTCACTGATGTGTCTAGGCCTATGATTCCACGGTGTTGAATCCACTCTTGTAGAAGCTAAATAGATGGAAGAGTCAATATTACAAGTACATAAATACAATGTACCTACCTTCTCTCCTTTTGCTATCACCAGTCATCCCTTGGTGACNAAAATATATCATCAAAATCTATACCTTTCTTTTGCATAAAACCCTTTACAACAAGTCTAGCCTTGTAGCATTTTATTCCTCCATATTCTTCCTTCAACCTGTAAATCCATTTATTCTGCAATGCTCATTTTCCTGTAGGAAATTGAACCAAGTCCCAAGTCTGGTTATTTACCAAGGAGTCCATTTCCTCTTTCATGCCTTTCTCCCCCTTCTTTTTAGTTTCTACCTGCATTACCTCTTCATAAATTTTTGGTTCACTAGAATCAATCAACAGTAAATAATACAATGAAGGAAAGTATCATTCAGGGGTTCTACTTAACCTGGTAGATATTATAACACTTGCAAGATTTTGAGATACCTATTGCTCCTATTGTTGTACATTTTTATTTTTTGGTACCTTTGGAATTTATTTTTCTTTTTCTTGTACTGTGTCTTCTGGTTTTTCTTTTTCTTGTTTGTTTCCATGCAATTGATATTTGTGCATGACCTTCTCATTGAATATGACATCTCTACTTCTAATTTTTTTGTGATTTTCATCGTCCCATAAGCGATAACCAAAATAATTAACATTGTATCCAATAAAGGTACACTTCTTGGATTTTCCCTCAAACTTTGTTATATTTTCTTTATCAATATGGTTAAATGCTTTCCAACCGAAAGTATTCAAAAAATAATAGTTTACCTTTTTACTTGTCCACGCCTCCTCTAGAATTCCACCATCCAAAGAACTTGAAGGTCCTTTGTTTATTAAGTAAATGATAATATCTACAACATCTTCCCAAAAATGTAAGGGAAACCCATCATGCAATCTCATAATCCTTGCATGCTCCATGATTGTCTCGTTCATCCTTTCTGAAACACCATTTTCTTGTGGTGTTCCTGGAACTATTTTCTCTCTATGAATCCCATGGTATGAAAAGTAATCATAAAAACCCTTGTTGGAATATTCACCTCCATTTTCTGATCTAAGACACTTCAACCTTTTTCATGTCTCATTCTCAACCAAAACTTTATGTTTCTTAAAAGTATAAAAAACATCATATTTTTGTCGAATGCAATAAACCCAAGTTTTTCTAGTTGCATAATGAATAAAAGTAACATAATAGTGAGAGACACCACAAGATTATACCTTATTTGGTCCCTATACATCTGTATGCACAATCTCTAACCTTTCACTCTTATTTCCTTTTCCAACTCAGAGAAATCTGACTCTCTTTTGTTTTCCATAAAAAAAATGCTCACAAAAAGACAAATCAATTTGTTTAAGATTTGGAAAAAAAATTATTTTGTGAAGTATCTGCATCCCCTTCTCACTGATGTGTCTAGGCCTATGATTCCACGGTGTTGTATCCACTCTTTTAGAAGCTAAATAGATAGAAGAGTCAATATTACAAGTACATAAATACAATGTACCTACCTTCTCTCCTTTTGCTATCACCAGTCATCCCTTGGTGACCTTCCACGCCTTATATGTAAATATAGATATACATCCTTCACTTGTCAACCGCCCTATTGAAATTAGATTTTTCCTTAGATCTGAAACATGTCTTACCTCTTTCAACAACCATTGGTTTCCATTCATTTTCTTTGTTTGTACCTTACCCATTCCAACAATTTTGCATAGTGCATCATTACCCAAATGAACCTGTCCAAAATCACGTTGATCATAATCTAGAAAATGTTTCCTATGGGGTATGGCATGAAATGAAGCCCTTGAATATACTACCCAATACTCAAAAATATTATCTATAGAAAGAATCAAAGCATATTGTAACACATCACATGTTAAAGTTGCTTCCTAATTTTTCTCATGTTGTCCATCTCTTTGTTTCTTTGGAGCTCTACAATATTTCATCTGGTGTCCTTTCTTCCCACAAATCCAACACTCTATATTTCCCAATCTGGATTTGGATATTCCCTTTCTATAATTCCCATGGTTCCCTAAGCCCTTTTCTATATCATTTTTTCTTCCCCTATTCTCCATGGTCAACACATTACCTGATGTCTCACCTGTGCTCTTTTGTCGCATTTCCTCGCTAAGGATAACACCAACAAGATCATCAAATTTAGAGTGCTTGAGATAGAGATAAAGTTAGTTACATCCATGACCAAGCCGTTCCATCTTTCTGGCAATGAGCACAGGATTAGAAGAGTCCTGACCTCATCTTCAAAGTCCACTTTTATAGAACTTGGTTGATTAGTAACCATATTAAATTCATTTAAATGATTGGAAATAGACCCACCTTTTCACATCTTCATATTAAATAATAAATTCATTAGAAATACCTTATTGGATGTCGAGGGTTTTTTATATAGTTTATCCAATGCATCCATTGGCTCCTTCATTGTCTTTTATTTTGAAATATTGAAATCCACTGAAACTTACAAGCTTAGTCGTATAATTACTAGTGCCTTTCTGTCAAGAACCTCCCATTCTTCGTCCTTCATGGTCATCGAATTCTTATCTATTTCGCCCAATGGTAGGAATATATATTTATGATATAAATAATATTCCATATGCATCTTACATAGCTGGTAGTTTTGGCCATTAAATTTCTTGACCCTAA
The DNA here is from genome assembly GCA_000966675.3 of Picea glauca. Classification (NCBI taxonomy): domain Eukaryota; kingdom Viridiplantae; phylum Streptophyta; class Pinopsida; order Pinales; family Pinaceae; genus Picea; species Picea glauca. The sequence goes on from JZKD02S1767384.1 coordinate 669,869, forward strand.
ACTTTCCATCTTTGACCATTGCTCCCAATCGAACCAAGAACACTCTTTTCTTGCAAGTTACATTTCGCTATGATACTAGTTGTTAAAAGAAACATTATCACGTTGCAATAAAATAAAACAAATGTGGAAATGAAACACAAAAGATACACATTACAATAGGGACACTGATATATGTGGTTTACCCAGTGTGGGCTACGTCCACCAAAGAAATTTCCAAGTCCTTCCTTTATTATTGTCCAGCAAAATGAAGGGATAAAACCTACAAAACATCCACTGAAACTTCCTCTTATTTCTATCATAGTATCCTCTCTCAGAATACAATATTGACATACATACACATCCACAATAAACTTCCCTTGTGAAAAGAGGGTTTCCTTCTAGGGAAAAAAACCCTAACATAACTTCTACCGTCAGATATGTGACCTTATAATGAATGGTCCAAATTGACTACAAAATTACAATATTTTACAAGGAGATTTTCCCAAGAATTTCTCTTCAGGGGTGCTTCCCCCGAATCCCCCTCTATGTGGGGATTCATTAATTGTCTCCCCCCCTCCCTGGGACCCCCCTGATGAAAAAAGTTTGGGGGGGGGGGGGGGGATCCCACCCATAACCCCCATCAAGAAATGATATCCAAGCACGACTTAAACAAACCGATGAATAAAGAAGATAATCAGACTCCAAAACCAACAAGTTTACGTCAAGTATTATCTTCTAGACCTGCCAAATATCTCATGAATTCATCATCTTCCATATGTCATAAAATTTTCCATAACTCTGCTACTCAATTGCACACAATGTTGACCCATATGTCACTTTACTATTTTGAGAGCTTCTTCAAATTTGTTGCAACTGATTACCATATATTCATGTTTATCAAACTCCACAATTCTGCAACAATTACACATTCTCAAATCTATAATGAATATATCCTTGCTTGAATACATTCTTCAAATCCTTTATACGATCATGAATATCTACCTAAAATGTGTGTCAATGATATTCTTCATAACCGCCAGTTGACCTCTTCATACTTGCATGAGAATTTGTTCTGAAAACTTCTTCTTAATCAACCAATCTGTCATGAGACATTATGTACCTCTACCATCAAACCATTCATAATCTGCCTTCCCAAAATATGCAAACACTTCACACTTCCCGAAAGATACTTCTTCAATATGTAATAACTACTTCTTAGACTCCCCCTCTTCAACATTCAAATTTATTGGGAGTCTCCAATCTAGATGGATTAGAACAATGTATAAACCTACTCTGTTACAGGATGATCCTTCTGAATTCTGACATCTTCCTCTTTTATCGTAGCTTTGTCATGATTTCTCCCCTCTGTAAATCTTGTGAGTATGATCTCTGGAAGTTATTCATTCACCTTCTCTTCTTATTTTCTTCTCCAAACCTTCTTATACCTATGTATCATGCTTCTACAGTCACGAGCTATGTGTCCATAGTTGTGGTATTTGTAACATTCAATATTGTAGGGGGGAACATAAACATCTCTTGCTTGAATATTTCTTCCATATGCTTTGCAATCTACAAATTTATGTCCAAAGTTATTACAAGTAGAAAAATAACCAGGAAATAAACTTTGATACCTAGAAGCAAGTGATCCTCTTTGTGATGCATTCCTTTTGAATTCATGGATTAGTTGATCACGATCTTCTCTTTTGTTGTTTCCTTCACAATGATTGAAGATCATTTGATACCTAGAGGTAGAAGGTATTCTTGGAGATACATATCTTATGTATTTGTTCCTCTTTGACTCTTTCTGAACATGATCCCTTCCTTTTTGAATGTATTAATAAATCTTATCCTTTTCTTCATTCTTCTTTTCCGGAAAATTGGAACACTTCTCTTCAATTTTCTTTTATCGTTGTGTGGAGCTTTCTCTCTCTTCAATTCTCTTGCCGGGATTGGAATTTTCATCTTCTTTGCATGAGGCCTCACCAATATATCCAATATTTGATTTATCAAATGGTGACCTTTGACAATTGAGAATGTCTTCAAGTACTTGAGAGCTCTTCAAGTTCTTGTTGAGATTTTCAACTTCAACCTTCAATGTGACGATTTCTTCTTCAAGATTCTCGCATTCTTCTTCTTTCTTAATAATCTAGATCTTCATTACTTCTTCCATTCTCTTTGCTTCTTCAAGTTGGGTTTTCAATGAGATTGTTTATTCTTCAAATCTTCTTTCTTGTTGACTAAATTGTGCTTCAAGTTTTTTTAAGTCCTCAAATATTTCCTTAATATGACTTGTCAAAATTTAATCTCTATTCTCTGCTTCCTTTCTTAGTGATACTATTTCAGCTTCCAAACAATGTTTTTCTTCTAACTGTTTTTTGAGTGTTTCTTCAATCAATTTATATTCTTCTAGTTGAACCTTTATCTTGATCAAATCTTCCTTAAGGGACTTTCTTTCCTTCCTTTCTCATTTTAGTTTACTTAATGTGTTTATTAGTTCTGTTTCAATATATACTTCACCTTCTTCTTCATAATTGTCTTCTATATCTATCTGATTTGATGAGCTTCCTTCGTATTGTTCTGTCTTGAAATCTTCTTTATCGTGATCAACATGTTATGGGTCTATGATAAGAAGATATTCCTTACAGTAGATATTATGTATTTTATCCCGAATCTCTTTGGCTAATGAACATTTTCCCACTTTTACTTTTACCAAATAAGGTAATCCATCTAGGATGGCATCCATTGTTATTTTGTTGTTCCTTTTTAAGTCCTTCTTGGTTGCAGTCTTCAAAGGTTTCATTGAAGCGGTGTATCCTGTAATAACTTAGTACCAAACATCATACCCTTATGCCTCTAAAAATATTATCATCCTTCTGTTCCACATCTCATAGTTCTGACCATCAAACAATGGAGTTCCATTATCTGTGTAATCCATGGTCTACCTTGGAGTGGTTAGACTAATTCTGAAGGACTTTCTCTGATGCGAATTGTTGGAATATTCACCAATACTGAGAGGGGGGTGAATCAATATTGAGCATTTTTTACCATTTCAACCATAACATAAAAACATTAAGTGGTAAGTAATTCCATTCACTTATGATTGCATTTAACACATAATAAACATATTACCACAAATACACTGTACACAAGAGTTTTATGTAGAAGCCAAAATGGGAGAAAAACATAGAATGATTTTTAATATATGTCTTGAATATTACATCCACAAGAAGAACCAACTTCAAAAATTCTCCAACACCAACTGGAAGGAGGAACCAACACCCTTTTTACATGCTCCAACCTGAAGGAAGCTACAACTCCCTAAATTCTCCAGCTCCAACCCCCTGATTTATAGGCTCCAACCTGAAGGAAGCTGCAAATCCCGATATTCTCTAGATCCAACTAAAAGGAGGATCCAACCTGAAGGAAGCTATGACTCCCCGTATTCTCCAGCGCCAACTAAAAGGAGGCTCTAACCCCCTTTCCTTGCCCCTTCCTTCCTCCCTGAAATATAAATGGATACTCAACCTATCATTGTTACTATCACTAATACAAGTACATCATCATCATCAAAATTAGATCCACCATAATTGATACATCATCATCACTAAAACTAGATCTACCATAACTGATACATCTTCATCATCAAAACAAGATCCACCACAACTGATACATCAACATCATCAAAGCTATATCAACATCATCAACTTGAGTCCACTTAGAACCTGTGTCCACATAAAGATCCTAGTTCCACATGGGTCAACATATAAACCCCAACATCAGTTCTTAAATTTATCTCGAGCACTTGTTTGGGACTAGTTTCTGTATTAGTCAAAAACCCTAACTCCCAAAAAGTATAACTCTATACATGTAATGAATCAAGGTATGAAAATTGTACCCAATCATTTTGATATCTTCTCTAAAATTCCTCCAAGTTTCACTCCTTTATACTATTATAAAATAATAGGTGTGCTCATTTAACCATAGATGATATAGCAATATTGTCACCCAAACAAAGGCCGAAGCCACCCCCGAGCACCTTAACCTTGACAGAGAGAATAATTATGGAAGAAAACCCTAGGTCCAAAAGCCAATGAAGGTAGCGTACCACTCTCCAAATCTAGCATACCAAGAAGAAAGTACAAACCATAACCAAGAGAAAATCCAAGCCTAAAACCGAAAATACTAGTTGCAGTCACTGCAGCTATAGCTACTCTCCAGACTTGCGCACTTACTCAATATATGAAGTGCGCACTAGATTTATGCAGTTTCAAGCTGTGTCTTTCAAATGAGCTCTGGAATCCTGTATTTATACTTCTCCTCCTTAGATGTCTGGGCCAACTTCTCATTCTAGAGGCTAAAAACTCAATATTAAATATTTCTTTTATCTGACTTGTTTTCTAGGGTTATGTCCAATGCTTTAGGGTTTCTTCTTGCTTATTAGAATATTCTATTTTTGTTAGGGTTACACTGGAGTTTAATACCTCTCACAGATACCATAATATCAACACTCCCTCCTAGCTAGGGAGGTATTGAAAGAAATGGTCTTGAGCACAAACATACTATTCAACTGGTAGCATTATCATAGCCACAAAGACTATCTCATGATTAGATCATGAGCACCATCATTACTATAAGTATCATCTGATAGCATCAACTGCATCATCTCTTAAGGCCATACTCCATCTGAGAAATCAAGCATGATGCTGAATAAGTCACTCACTCCACAGAGTGATACAAGAACCATTCTTCTAATCCAAACATATGTCCTAGAAGAATAACTATTCCAACAAATGTTGGAAGCCACACCATGGGATACAAGGGCTATTCTTCTAATCCAGACATACGTCCTAGAGGAATAAATGTCCTGGAAAATTTTTCGTCTAGAGAATGATTTCCCACCAACACACTGACTATCCATCTAGCTAATAATAATTTCCAACACTACTGATAGTCTATATGGAAATCATAACAATACCATTCAATAGAACACAACTGTGTCTATCCATATTAGTACACAACTATTATCCAGTGGTACACAACCACACCAAGTAGCACACGACTACTTAATTAGTGACAAATAGACACAACCAGTGGAACACGTCCATCATATTAGCATACATCTACTATCAAGAGACATACAGTCTCCATAGAAATCATATCATCTAATATCAACCTGCATAAAACAATATCATGATATAAATCGAGTCATCTGAGATATTCTTCCACTCACATCTGTGATATCTAGAAGAGAATCTTCCCTCAAAAGGTAAAACATCGTCCATGGGCTATCTGGACTATTCTTCCCAAGAATAGAAGAATAATTGTGCCTAATTTATGAGCCTAAACCATTCACCTAACTGGTCCATTCCTATGGCACTAGTCATAGTGAAACCTGGAGAGAATGAGTATGCCCTAGGGAATATTTGTCCCTCATTACTGAACCTGGACCATTCACCTAACTGGGTCATTCCTTCGACACTAATCATAGTTCAACCTAGATGGAATGAGTTTTCCCTAGGTAATGACTGTCAGGACCATTTCCTAATGGAAATGACTATCTTGCACCAACCTCCAAAACAGACCATTCTTTGAAACTGCTCACAACTGTTAACTTCGAAAGAATGACTTCTTGATGAGGCAGACCATTCTACTTGACCACTACTCAGAGTGAATTCCAAGAAGAATGACTGCCATAGGTTGTCATAGTCACAAAGAATGCCTAGTGGAAACCAGTCTCAAAATCAATATGAAGATATATGTATACAATGGAGTACAATCTGATCCTACATGATCATTGAGGTCATATAGGTACTGGTCCAATGAAAGATAGTAACAACTTAGGAAATATGCTACTGTAAACTGATTATTCCTTTCTTCTACATGATCCACCAAAGGTGCAAGTCTACATATAAAGGAGACAATGAGGTTCTCCATCAAAGAAGGAAGATCTTTGGGGTTGAACAAC
>JZKD02S1767385.1:0-16329 GCA_000966675.3 Picea glauca
CTGTACATGGATTTTTACATAATTCGTACAGACATTATAAGCACATGCATTTAAACAATTAAACACACTTAAATCTCAGAGTAAAATATATAAGTTACTGCTACAATTGTACAAGTCATAGCATTCAACAATAATTCATTTACACAGCGGAAAACATGATACATAAACAACTCAGTCATGCACAACATGATTAAAGCATAATTCAAATACTTATCTTTTAACAGCTGTAGAAATCACCGACCAAGTGCAGGCCTTCCACGAACCTCCTAGTCGTAGAACACACTATTCATTAGCTCAACAGTGGGTCACCCCCGAGCTGGGACCGAGCTCCACCCCAAGGCAAGGAATCCAAACTCAGGCTGAGGTTACAGGGAAAACAATCACTCACAACCATCAGGAAGGAATTCTCTCCCAGGAATCTCCCACGCTCACTGCCCACAGACCCTCATTCCCCACATGCCTGTTCCACCCTAGGATAGTGCACCTTCTCTATCACCTGGACAGTCCTTCGGCTGCCAGTCTCCCTTACCTTGGGTTACAGGAACAGACCGGACCGGAAGTCTCCGGGTTCTGTAATAGCTACAGGGTTCCTTCCAGGAGCTCTCTCCTTCCTCTGCGCACTCTCTCACGTGGATGAGTCGCTCACAGGCCAACAAGCCTCACGCAGTCCAGTTCTACGTGGCCACAACAACCCACAGGGAAAACAGACAAAGGCTTCCCAAACCAGTTCAGCAGTCACAGGATGATCTCATGGTCGTGTTTTCGGAACAGGGACACCACGCACAGGTTAGCTCATCTTTTCCCGAATAACAAAGATACTTCCACTCAATTCAGCACAGGCTTCTCGTTCAGGGAATGCGCACATGGGTTTTCTCAGGACAAACACAGACTCCACAGCTCTGGACAGGGATGTACATGGATTCCTCATGACAAACACAGGCTTTCTTTTCTGTATTGGAATTACACCCGGGTCTCTTGCAGACTGGCTTCCCTTGATCACCCTCAGGACAGACGGATCGAATGGATGAGAGCCCCCCCTCATGGCTTACTTTGTATGTTTTATTTGCATGCACCAGGGTTGACACTTGTCACCCTGGGAACTGCATGCATTCCATCCGCACGCCTTCCTCCCACCACTTGGGAAATCACGTGTCCTTCCAAAAGGACTTAGGATAAACAGAAATGCACATGTCTCTTTTTGAAATAATATTAAAATATTATTTCCCAGGCTTAAGCCCCTAAGATTATCCCCTAGGCTCATCACTCAACCCCTTTCCCACCTTCCAGCCCCTAGTTCCTTGCCCACTCTGTGGACTCTCAGTCCCCCTTCACTCATTCATCATGGTCGGTCTGCACCTGGCGGTGTTTATATTTTATTGATTATTCTGCATACATACAAGTACAACAACAGTCTCCTGGCCTTCAAACACTTAGGCTTCCTGGCCTAACAAACACATAAGCCTTCCAACTTATACAAAACTTGGCTCACTAGCCTATAAAACACATTTACAATTCATTGCATATATCATGATCTGTAACGGGGCTCGGCCTTGGGGACACTACACATACATACATACATATGTATGTATGTATATCTACACACACACACACACACTTATACATACATACACACACATGCATGCATTGTATGTGTCTATGTATGTATAGGTAATTGTAATGTAGTTAGGAAAGATAATATGGGGTACCTAGAGNTAAACAGAAATGCACATGTCTCTTTTTGAAATAATATTAAAATATTATTTCCCAGGCTTAAGCCCCTAAGCTTATCCCCTAGGCTCATCACTCAACCCCTTTCCCACCTTCCAGCCCCTAGTTCCTTGCCCACTCTATGGACTCTCAGTCCCCCTTCACTCATTCATCGTGGTCGGTCTGCACCTGGTGGTGTTTATATTTTATTGATTATTCTGCATACATACAAGTACAACAACAGTCTCCTGGCCTTCAAACACTTAGGCTTCCTGGCTTAACAAACACATAAGCCTTCCAACTTATACAAAACTTGGCTCACTAGCCTATAAAACACATTTACAATTCATTGCATATATCATGATCTGTAATGGGGCTCGGCCTTGGGGACACTACACATACATACATACATATGTATGTATGTATATCTACACACACACACACACACACACACACACACACACACACACACACACACACACACTTATACATACATACACACACATGCATGCATTGTATGTGTCTATGTATGTATAGGTAATTGTAATGTAGTTAGGAAAGATAATATGGGGTACCTAGAGAGGTACCCAAGATGGATACTGAATTTAAAGTGACCATAATCATGAGATAGTCCCACTATGTAGTTAGAGGAAATAATATATAAGGGGTAGTTGGCATAGACCCCTAGGAATACTCATGAGAAAGTATAAATACATATGAGTGTCATTGCATTGAAATATGTAGGATATTATTGTCTTGTAGAAAGCATGGCTTGTGGAGTGATTCCTTCCATAAGGAGTATTTGATGGTGTTACCATACCTTAATGGTTCTCTCTACATTATTGTGTTGTTTATGGTGTGAATTCATTTCCATGTTTATGAAGTTAAGGGTTCACTATAAAGCTTAAGGGTTATCTTATACCTTTATCTACAAATATTTTCTACAGGTGGTATTAGAGCTCTTTCTTGGGAAAAAAGTAAAAGAATTATTTTTCATTTTATAGATTTTTCAAGGAAAAAAGGGGGATAGTAGTGCTCAGATCCATTTCTTAAACTTTATGTGTAAAATATAAAGAAACCCGATATATATTTGAGTTCCTCCTGAAAAAATATCCAAGTTCAAAAAATGAAGATATTGATGTTTTAAAATGCTCTATTTTAGGGTATTTTTGGTGATGACTATGCAAATTCAAAAAAATAATTTTTTATATAGTGCTTATATTTCTACCAAATAATGTTAGTACAACCATGGATTTTCATAATTATGGTCATAATAGAGATTCTAAGTTATATTGAGGGATTTATGTTTATTTTAAATTTGTCATTTCAAAATTGTAGCCATACAAAGTAGCTCTGTTGAAAAGTAAGTTATTTCATCAAAACCCTAGTTTTATTATTATAGGTTTCCAGATTCAATGTGTTTTGAAACATTTTTTCGACATTTCGGACCTATGATACACAATCCATCATCACGATCTAGAAATAATTCAATATGAATTGATCAGTAAGAATTGAGTTGTAGATGCTTGATCACCAAGAGAAACCCTAAATTAATACTGAAAACAAACCATAGAGATAGAAAAACCTAGAAAAAAACAAGTTGGCTAGATAAAAATATAAAACAAAAGGAGAAGGAAAAAGTTAAAAACCTAAAAAGGAAGTAAACAAAAGAAAAAAGAATGCAAACAAAAATAAGTAAAAATATAAACAAAGGAAAGACCAATAGAAAAATAAGAGAAACCCTAAAACTTTTAAACAAGCAAAACTAAAACAAAAAATTAAAAGAAAGTGAGGCAAGCAAAGGATAGAAAGAACAAAGAATGCTACACAAAAACAACAAACAAAATAAAATGAAAAAAAAAATGAAACCGAGGAAACTTCAAAAAGAAAGAGAAAGAGGATGAAAATAGGGAAAGAACAAACACAAACACAAAAAAAAAAAAAATCCAAGCTAAAAGGTTAACCTTGGAAAATGGGGATCCAAGATCTGATTAGCTTGAGGTCATCATCCCTATTTAGGCAATTACTTTCCTTCACAATTTCCATGGCTTCTCTAATACGTATTTTGGATAAGTGATCCACCCTTGCAAGGATCTTATCATCTTCAATACAACTGTGATGCTTTGTCCTCATAGAGTGCTCTGCCAAGGTTGAGGAATTTTCACGATTATGAGTAATCGCAACTTTGTGTTCTTTAATTATAACCTGAAAATATCTCCTAATCCCACCAATGTAGTTTATACCACATGAGAAAGGGATGTTGTAAACTCCTTTTCGTAGCTCAGGGTCCATGGGGTCCTTTACTAAACCAAGGATACTTCTAATCATTCTAGGGGTTTGAAAAATGGTTTTTATACTACTATTTATAAGAATTCTATCAATTTTCTATGATATACCTTATACATTTGGGAGAACCAACTTATGGTCTCCTTCATCAGTATTTCTGGATTTGGGGGTTCTTTTTTACATCTAAAAATCCCTCTTCACCTGCCAATTCTTATAACCCCTCTTTAGGAAGCAATCTGCCAAGTGTTGCTTTTCTTCTTCCAAATGCTCCTCATTATAAATTATTAGAGCTCTGGTAGCCAAAGTGTTAATTAACCCCAATTTTTGGGATGTATGATGATGGGAATCAACATGAATATATTGTTAAGAGTGGATTTTCTTACAATACACATACTGTGCCAAGGAACCATCCTCCTTTTTTGAGATGAGAACATCCAAGAAAAGAAATGAATTATGGACCTCCACTTCCATTGTGAACTGGATATGTTATGATTGACTATTCAGGTGCTCCATAAACCTATTCAGGTTCTCTCTTCCATGAGGCCATTTTACATTTGTATCATCCACACACCTGAACCACAAATCATGTTTAAGGGAGGAGGAATTGATGGCCTTATTTTAAAAATGCTCCATATAAAGATTTGCCACAACATGGGACAATGGAGACCCCGTCGCCACTCCACAAGTTTGTTCATAGATTATACCTTGGAAACTAAAAAACATAGAACTTAGACACACTTCAAGCAATTTAGTTGTTTGTGAGTCAATTGCTTTTCAATCACAACTACTACTTCATTGATCGGTATCATTATAAAAAGAGACACTACATCAAAACTTAGAAGGATGTCCTTATTCTCCACCTTGAGATTCTTGATTATGTTCACGAAATGGGTTGATTCCTTGACATAAGAGTGTGTGTTTCCCACCAAATATTTCAATTTATTATCCGGGAATTTGGCCAAAAGGTAACTGGGGGATCCAATAGTATTGAAAAGACGTCTAAGGGGAACATTAAATTTATGAATCTTAGGTAGGCCATAAATTCTAGGAATAAGGGGGAAACTACGTATGAGCTTCTTCTTGATATCATCATAAAGGGATAATGTCTTAATAGCCTATGAAATCTATTTCATTATTTTTATCAAAAGATTCATGTTTAATTTCTTATAACGCCCACTTAAATTCAGATGTTCATGTACAACTTCTTAACATAATTTTCCTTATCCATAACCACTGTTGAGCCTCCCTTGTCAACTTTCAAAATAACTATATTAGTATTGCTTCTTAATGCCCTCAATGCTTCATTTTCTTCCTTGCTAATGTTACTCTTCAGGTTTCTTGACCTTCTCAAGGCTAAGGATACATCTTGTCTTACTCCTTCTGTAATATTTTTAGGGAGGTTTTTAATTCCAACCTCAATATTACAAATGAAATCATCAATTGGGATATTATTAGGAGATAAAGAAAAACCTAATCATTTTTTCAAAACACTTAAAGAATTATTATCAAGTGTGTGGCTTGATAGATTCGCCACATTTCCAATAATGGTTTGTTTCATCTTGGGGGCCGCCATAGAGTTTCCAGGTGAGTTGTTATGCCCAAAATCATTAACCCGAGGATGCCCCTCTAAGTCCCACGAAACCTCGGGTATGTATCCATGCCCAAGTATCCTACACTCATGGATACTAAAGAGTAAAGAGAAATGGGCATCCTTAGTTGTCGACCTGCCATCCAAATTTCTATTGGTTCTAACAAGCTCCACATTAGGAGATGAGACATTGTCTTTAATAATATGGAGTGTATCACTCAAAGCACAGAGAACCACGTGTGATATATTACTTATGAGTGTTGGTGGCTGGACGTATTCACAAAAAATATTTGATATGATGATACCATCAAGAGGGGATACCCGATTTGAGAAGGCAGGGGTGCCCAAAGAATGATACTCCTCATCAGAAACTGCATGCCCTCTTAACCCATTATCTAAATTGTTTAAATAACCCATGCATGAATACTGAAAGCCCTCAGACCCAACACAGTGAATCCAGAAACCTATAATAATAATATAACACGCCATGAAATCCTAAAAGAACATAGAACCCTATTTTTATTGTTGGGTTATCATAAGAAATATGTATTTTACATGGAAATTTGGTAGTCCTAGTATTGAGTAATACATAAATGGGATGAAGTCAAAATTTCCCACGTTGTGGAGATTCCTTGTAGCCATTAATCTAAAAAATGATGTTATTGCATGGTGGAAGTCACTTGACAGTAAGAATAAGATGGAACTTTTAGATGAAGAATATGAACAAGCATTTTTAGACAAGTGTTCTCATGCTATGAATAACGATAAAGAAATCACTAAGGTTTTATTTTCAGGTGGCCACTTCCTATTATAGGTTCATGGATGTCTTTGTAAATAAAATGTTGTTATTTATATAAGCCCTAGTAGAAAGCATAATTTTATCAATGTTAACTTGGATAAAAGATTGCAAGTCCCCAGAAAGCATATCTAGAGAACATAGATTGAAGGTGAGAATGATCCAATTTTTAAAGATTTGAAGATTACAATGGGTAAATATGCATTGTATTTAGATTTCATGCTATAGATATGGTTGATGTGGATATTGTTTTGGAATATCCTTGCATGGACTTAGTTGGTATAGTTAATATTAATGTGAAAAACAAGTTTATGAATTTTTGGTTCAAGAAAATGGAACTACATTATAGGATATTTCTCTTACTAAACAAGAAGGGCTCAAGGTCACATATGAAGAAGTTTTTATAGGAGAACCAATTGAAATACCTATTGACACATGAGATGAAGAGTTTGAGGATTAATAACAATAAGATCCTATAGAAGCATATGAAGAAAATCCCCAAGAAGGGCATAAAAAGGAATATGAATATAAAGAGCTACATGACTCAAAGAAACCACATGTTGAAGAGTCAAAGACCAAAGAACCAATAGCTAAAGTTGTTGTATATCTACACCCACACCACCCAAAGAAACAATAATCCATAATATGATAAGCTCATGAGCCTCTGCAAACTTACTGTGGACTAATATGGAACCAAAAATGTACCTAGTATGGAGGTACATTGAGGACTAAAAGAAATGCATGGGGATACTAGAGTAGCAGAATGATGACATGGAACCAAAGGAGAAACTAGAATCAAGATTGATATGGCAAGGAAGTAGTCGGAATCCATGTCCACATTTCACTAGGATGGATGGATTCTCATGCTTAGTACCAGTTGACTACATTGCTTAACATATCATATGATATGGCTTCCACCCATGTTTTAAGGATAAAACATGTGAAGGGGTATGGAATGTAATGTAACTAGGGAGGATAATATGGGGTAACTAGGGAGGTTCCCAAGGGGGGTAATGAATTTAATGTGTCCATAATCATGGAATATTCCCATTATGTAGTTAGAGGAAATAATATAGTAATAAGGGGTAGTTAGCATAGACCCCTAGGAATAATCAATAATACAAGAAAATACAAGACAATAATAGACCAAAAAACCAATAGCTAAGGTCATTGTATAGTGACACCCACACCACTCATAGAAACAATAATCATTAATACAAGGTTGTGAGCATCTACAAACTTATTATGGACCAACGTGGAACTAGAAATGTAACTAGTATGGAGATATAGATACATGAAGGACTAAAAGTAATGCATGGAGATATCAAAGGAGTAGAACGATGACATGGAACCAAGGAAAAACTAGAATAAATATTGAGGCAAAAAGGAAGTAGTTGGACTCCATGTCCACATTTCACTAGGATGGATGGATGCTCATTCTTGATACCAATTAACTACATTGCTTACCAGATCATATTATATGGCTTCCACCCATGTTTTGGGGATGAAACATGTGAAGGGAGATGTAATGTAATATACATAGGGACGATAATATGGGGTAACTAGGGAGGTTTCCAAGGGGGATAATGAATATAACGTGTCCATAATCATGGAATAGTCCCACTATGTAGTTATATGAAATAATATAATAACAAGGTGTATTTAGTGTTGAAATATTATAATTGCAAAGAGTATTCTATTTATTATTGATGTATTATTCATTAGATCAATCCCCTTTTGTGGATTGATCATGTTGGGTATTGTAAATGACCAAATCCCCTTTTGAGGATTGTTCTAACCCTAATAGTGATATGCTAAATGAGAAKTCGGCCCCAAAAATATATTAAAGTGGTTATAACCACCCAAAATGAGAAGTCRGCCCTGCTAGTGAAAAGACACCTCARTTCATCACCTKCCAGATTGTATAAATAAGAGAGKYCAGTGCCTCATTTGTTCACCCACTCACTTGTTCATCAGAGCGCAAATTTGGAGCTGCAGTTGGAGAAGAAGGAAGAGAGAGAGAGGCACATTCTTGGGAGAGGAATTTATGTATTTTTTGGTTTATTCTCTTGGCATTGTATTGGCTATCTATATTAAGAAAAAATTTGTTGGGTTTTCTCCCCCATGAGGGTTTCCCAGGATAAATGATATSTCTCTTGTGATTTTGTATTTCTCAGTGATCCTATTTATGYTATGGTTATCTAGTAAATTGAAAAGAAACCTAAAAATAGCTTAAACCTTAACATGGTCTGAGTTGAAGAGAGMATCTTTCACAAGAAKAAGAAAAATGTCATTGTTGTCGTACATGAAAATTAGGGATTTTTATTGAAGAATATTTCCAACCTCAAAACCAGTTAGAAAAGTGCACCCTAACCCAAGGAATTCTTTGGCACCTWCTGCGCACCTTTTCAGTGGGTAGATCTCTTGGAAAGTGAAACCCTAGTTTTCACTGATACCAGAAAACCAAAAGTACCAAAAGTACCAGAAAACTAGAAGTACCAAAAGTACCAAAAAACCAGAAGCACCAGTCCAGAAATCCGCTAGTCAAGTTTGAGGGGGTAAAATTTGGATTTTCAAAAATCTGACTGCACCCGCTTACTCGCCTCAGCTCAGCGCATCTATCCCCTAGATCAAAATTTCAAAATTTGAAGTTTGAAAAATTAGGTTTTCCTCATAAAACCCTAAGTTGTCATTGCAGTTGCAGTCTCAGAATCAATTGCAGTTGCAGTATTAGTTGAAGTATCAACCATAGTACCAGTTGCAGTCACCCTTGAAGTTTTTAAAAAGTTGGTAATTATTACCGCTACTACCAGATGGTGTCACTACCTGCAAATTCTATCAGAGGCATGTACTCACATATATTTAAATGGTTAATATTTAAAGGGTATTTGTAGGAGAAGGCATCTCTTGCCATAGATACAGAAGGATATCAAGATCCAACACATTCAAAGGAATAATGCAACCCAAGTTTGATTATTCTAAATATGCATCTATTTGTGATGACATTATTTTGATCTAGCTTGCATGTTTAGGCTATGACCATCATACTAACCTTTGATAAAAACCTAAGTCAAAGTATTAGATTGATTAAATTTAAGATCATAGAGTTTATTATCTAACCCAACCTTATGTCAAGATAGCATTTTGTCCTAGTACAAAAGAAAGGTTGAAGAAAGCACCTGTCATCTTGAGTGAAGTAGACTTGGAAGAAAAGCAACACTCTCATTCTTGAGGACAAGACACCAGGTTCCAAGTTTGATTAATTAAGTTGATAAGATTCAAAGTTGCACATGACAAGTTGATAACTACTCCTTTACAAGTAAACACTATAGTTGAGATAGCAATCTTTGAAGAGTATTGTACTTGGTAGAATGTGGGCATATTGAGATAAATGATTAATGTAATAGATACAACTAACATATACTCTAAGAGAAACTTCTTGTGTTGATTCCAGGTTACCATGGAGGAATATTTGATCAAAACACTAGAAGAGTGTTGACCTCATTTCTTATTGTATTTCTTACTTTTGATCTTTTCTTAAGATAGGTCACAAGTGATAGCTCTAAAGGAGCTACTGTAATGATTATTCGTGTCTTTGTTTTATCTATTATTATCAAAAGAGTATTATTCTTGTTTGATGTTTTGTTGACATTGTTTAGGTCACAGGTGACAACCTTGAGGAAGCTATAGTGAAGGTTGCAGAAGGAAACATATTAGATGAGATATGAAGCAGACTATGTACATGACCATATACATTCATGTACCAAAGAAGATGAAGAAGAATATATCTTTTGAGATTCAAAGTATCTAATATGAAGATTGATTATAAGGAGTAGAAGGCTCCAAAGATGACCGAACATTAGAACAAGAACTCATAGCAGAATTGTTCAAAGGTTAATGAAGCCACCTTGACCAGAAGTAGAACTCGTTTGAAGCCTAACTCAGTCTTTCATATTTAAATTTGGTATTCAACACCAAGTATACCATGTAAAGAGATGATGAAGTCCTTGTAGACTCAGAAGAAATTGAGATTAAACTTGATCTCAGAAAGGATCAAATGAAGAGACAGCTTCGAGGATTGGGAGAGATATGCCGTGAGAAAACTAGATCGTAGCTTCATAAACTTCTAGGAGATATGAAATCTCCTGGGAAGATTCCCTTGTTTCAGTAACAGAGAAGAAAGCCAGTAAGAAAGACTAGGATATGGATTCTTCTGTGAGACTAGAAGAGAATTTAGTATTGACATCCAAGATTGATCTATACAGATCAAGCATGTTGTATATGTACAAAGACTTATGTGTGTCCAGAGGATTCTCCCAGCAAGAGGGAGAATACTATGACGAGACACTTACTCTAGTTATTGAAGAAATAGTTCCAGTATTTATGAAGACAACTGGAACAACCATGATTCATATATAGTATGAGATGCAGGGGTAGAAATTCCCATATTTAAAATTGAGTGGAAGTTATTGCATTACATTAGTTGGGTCATGGAGACATGACCATGATGAAGATAACATTACCTCCATGAAATAAGAAGATTCATCTTCAGTATCAGTTATTGAGCCACTCTCAGTTTCAGATGAATTTGTTACCATGATGGAGTAGAGAAGTTACTCCCATATTTCAGCAACCACAGTGAGAATGGAGCAACCGTTCTCAGCTTTAGAGCAGGTGTTGGTGCAGAGTCCCAGTTCCAGAAGGAAAAATTACATGAAGAGGAGAGGACATACTCTCAATCAATGAGACAAATAGTGCTTTGCAGAAAGCACATAGAGCTAGCACATGATTGTGCATATTGAGTTGCAGTTGTGCAAGTCTACCAGATTGGTACAATGTAATGAGAAAATTTGATTTGAGGATTGAAGATAGAAAGACTCATGTCTGTCAGTTAAAGGAATCTTTGTATGTATTGAAGCAAGCTCCTAGAGTTTGATACAACAAAATTTACAGTTTTCTGAAGAGCTTGGGATTTACCAAGATTAAAGTTGATTCCAACCTTTATCTCAAGGTTATGAATGATGAGCCAGTGATGTTACTATTGTATGTAGATGATGTATCCTTGACAAGATGAAGAAAATCTCATCACAGATTGCAAAAGAAGCTCGCTATAGAGTTTGATGGAAGACCTAAATGCATTATCTCTTAGGTATTGAATTTTGGCAGAGCACAAAGAATATCTTCCTTAACCAAGGGCAGTATGCAGTTAAAATGAAGAGGTTTGACATGTTGAAATGAAAATCCATGTACACACCCATGGAAATGATGTTGAATCTCCTGGTAAATACCTCGTCAAAATTGGTTGATGCTACTCTGTACAGACAGATTATTGGTTCAGTGATGTATCTGATGAATACTAGGCTAGATATATGTTTTAACTCGACTCGGTATCTGGTAGAACCTAGATGTGTTCACATTGTTGCTGCAAAACATATGATGAGATACCTTAAGGGTACGTTGAATTTTGGTCTCTATTATACTAGAGATGTTGACTTCAGACTGAGTAGTTACACCGATTCACATTGAGCTGGAAGTGTTTCTGATAGAAAGAGCACTTCAAGATGTTGTTTCAGTCTGAGGACAGCCATGATCTTATGGAAGAGTAGGAAGCAATTCAATATTGCTCTGATCATGACAGAAGCAGAATACATTATTGCATGTTCTGCTAGTTGTGAATCCATATGGCTTCAGATGTTGTTGACCAATCTATTTGATTTGGAGATGGGATTCACCATGATTCTATGTGATAACCAAGTTGTATAAAAATGATGGAGAACCATGTGTTCCATGATGAGTCGAAGCACATAGAGATCCGATATCACTTCACCCATGATATGATGTAGAGAGGAGCTATAAAATTACAATATTTTGAAATCGATGAACAGGTTGCAGATGTGTTAACCAATCCTCTATCTTGTGTAAAGTTTGATCACTTTCGAGACAAGATTTGTATAGTTTGAAAGGACCTCCCTTGAAAGGGGGAGTAGTGATGATGATACTATGGTATCTTGATCAGTAGTGGTAGCTCCATTAGGATTTTTATAATCCTAAGGAATCTTATTATTCCTGGGTAGATCCCGAAGGTCTAGTAAGGATGGTATGTCAAAGTACCACGTGGTAGCTCTGTTAGGATTTTATATCCTAGGGAATCTTATGATTCCTGGGCAGCTTCTTAGAGACTGTCAGAGTACCACAAAATGATGATGTGCCCGCCTAGTGCTGTAATGTGCCAACTTAATTGTTGTGATGATGTGCCAGCTTAATTTTTGTGATGATGTGCCAGCTTAATTGTTGTGATGATGTGCCAGATTAATTGATGTGATGATGTGTTATCCCCGTACTGCGATGATGTGCCAACCTCATGCTGTGATGGTGTGCTAGCTTAAGTGTTGCGATGCCAACCCCGTGTTGATGGCATGCCAACCTCATGCTGTGATGATGTGCCAGCCTCGTGCTGTGATGATGTGTTTCCAACTTCGTGTTGTGATTCCAACCTCGTGCTGAAGACTCTCAGCACGGTGTTGATGTTGATGATGCTCCAGCCTTTGTGTTGCATTGTTGTTGTTATTGATGATGATGATGATGTAGTTGTGTGATACTAATCCATGTTGATGCAGATGTTGATGATGCCACTTTATCTTCTTGCTAAAGATGATGTTGATGATGCCACTTTAGCTTCTTGCTAAAGATGATGTTGATAATGCCACTTTAGCTTCTTTCTAAAGATGATGTTGATGATGCCACTTTAGCTTCTTGATAAAGGTGATATTTATGATGTCGCTTTGTCTTCTTGCTGAAGATGATGATGATGATGTTATTTCAGCTTCAATGTTGAAGATGATGATGTTACTTTAGCCTCATGCTAAAGATGTTGATGATATTACTTTAGCCGCATACCAAAGAAGACAATGATGTTACTTTAGCCTCATGCTAAAGAAGATGATGATGCTACTCCAACTCCATGTTGTGAACAATGATTATGAGAAAAACTTCTGATGATTTATAGATACGCCATTCAGTGTTCCAAGATGTTGTTGATGATGTTTCCCTCTCTCTCGCCTGATGTTGTTGTAGAATCACCCTTCTTGTTAAGGGGGAGTGTTGAAATATTGTAATTGCAAAGAGTATTCTATTTATTATTGATGTATTGTTCATTAAATCAATCCCCTTTTGAGGATTGATCATGTCAGGTATTGTAAATGACCAAATCCCCTTTTGAGGATTGGTAAAACCCTAATTGTAATATGCTAAATGAGAAGTCGAACCCCAGAATATATTAAAGTGGTTATAACCACCTAGAATGAGAAGTTGGCCCTGCTAGTGAAAAGACACCTCAATTCAGCACCTGCTAGATTCTATAAATAAGAGAGGCCAATGCCTCATTTGTTCACTCACTCATTTGTTCATCAGAGTGCAAGTTTGGCACTGCAATTGGAGAAGAAGGAAGAGAGAGAGAGGCACATTCTTGGGACATGACTTTCTGTATTGTTTTGTTTATTCTCTTGGCATTGTATTGGCTATCTATATTAAGGAAGTTTTTGATGGGTTTTCTCCCCCATGAGGGTTTCCCGGGATAAATTATGTGTCTCTTATGATTGTGTATTTCTCAGTGATCCTATCTATGTTATGGTTATCTAGAAAATTGAAAATAAACCTAATAATAGATTAAACCTTAACAGTTAGCATAGAGCCCCATGAATAATCATGAGAAAGAATAAATATATGAGTATCATTGTATTGAGATATGTTGAATTTTATTGTGTTGTAGTAAGCATAGTTTGTGGAGTGATTCCTTCCATAGAGAGTATTTGATGGTGTTTCCCTACCTTAAGGGTTCTCTCTAGATTCGTGTGTTGTTTATTGTCTAAATACATTTTTATGTTTACGAAGCTAAGGGTTTATTCTCGATGTTAAGGGTTGTCTTTTATCTTTATCTCTCAAGGTTTACTACAATATATGTGTGTGTGTGTGCATACATACATGTATATATCTAAAGGAGCTAGCTCAATTGGTTGTCACCAATGTTTTTGGGAATTTAGATAGCTTTGTGCCAGCATGTTCTCGGTTTGAATCCCCTTGGTTAGGTGCACTAAGCTACAACATGTTTACTAGAGATTCCATACACAAATGTGGGGAAGTACCCCTTGGGTTTCCCTGGGAGGTTTCACTTGGGATATCAAGGAAATCCTTGCAAGATCCCCCCCTCTTCACCAAAATACATGGATGGCAGGTTTCTCAACCGCTAACCACAATACCTACTAGTAATATTTATAGACTCAACTCAATTTGAACTTATCACCTATGGCCTCCCGATTGACAACATTCCTTGGGAAAATAGTTCAACTGATTGGGCTAACCCTTGGGGTGTGCAAACACACACAAATGCATGCATGTGTTTATGTATATATATGTATATGTATATGCATACACATATGTATATTTATATTCATATGTATACATATATGTATATGTATGTACGTGTCTAGCTATAAAAAATTGAAACAAGTAAGCAATGTACAAAGAAAACTATTCTACAACAGATGGAAGAAGAAAATAGATTATACTTGTGTTCCCTTAATATAAGGAATATGAATACCTCATAATATTTTTATTTAATAAAAAAATTGAGGTGTAATGGAAGAGATAAATCAAAGTGTGGGAAGAGGTATGTTCCAAACCAATGGAAGAAGGAATCTCCAAGCCCAAAAGTGAAATGAATGATCCAAACTAGTAAGTGAAGGTTATGGATAATGACTATAGAAATCCCTTGAGTAATAAGAATGACATAAATATATGACCAAGGGATATCTAAGAACATGTGAGAGCTATAGTACAAAAATATACAAGGCAATCTAATAAGAGTTAAGAGAGAGTTCAAAGAACCAAATGAGGAACAAGAGTGGTCTACTTGTCCACATATATCCATGAGGGTGTGATGCCAATGCAATCCATATATAGTGGGTATGGAATTATTTTCAATGTAAAAACTATGGTGTTACTCCCTAGAATCCAGGAAAATAGAGATAATCATGAATGTTAAGTTGAAAACATGTCCTCTATATCATATGGAAAGCATATAGTCTATGTAAACATGGGAGATAGACCCAATGAGAACGCAACTACTCATGATATATAGACCACAAAGATAGAATAAAGTAAGCATCAAACTTTAATAAGTTTGAATCATAAATAGAGTCTTCCCACTAGAGATGGGGGGAACCCATAGTCCTCGACGGTATCATATTTTGAAATCATTTTGGCATATATTTACATCCTTTAGCCACCTTTTCCCCCTCTCTTTCACCATTTTTCACTTCAAATCCTATAGTTTCCATAATGATTTCATATACACATAATGAGATACAGATTAGGAGTAACAAAGGTAATTTTGGGCTTCTTGTAAGGGTTTCTCTTTATTGTGAATCAACTTAGAAGATTAATCATAAATTTGCATAGGTTTTTACTAATGTTTCGAACTAATGTTGTGTTACTTTGAGATTTATAAAGGTATTTTATGCATAATTACTTTAGATATCAATATGAACCTCCAGTTACTAGCCACATAACATCCACATGCGCCTTTATACACATCAACAATGCATGCGCTAATGCATAATTGAAGATAACATGTTTTGATTTCAATGCAACAATTCAAGGATAATCACATATGCTACAATATTGGGCCATTAATACATAGTTGAGATGAAAATGAAGATGATTTTCTTTGT
This sequence comes from Picea glauca, assembly GCA_000966675.3. Taxonomy (NCBI): domain Eukaryota; kingdom Viridiplantae; phylum Streptophyta; class Pinopsida; order Pinales; family Pinaceae; genus Picea; species Picea glauca. Next base: position 16,106 of record JZKD02S1767385.1, read on the forward strand.
ATTAAGTTCAATGGTTAGGGGGTTAATGTAGATGTTGTGATTTGTTAAGCCCTAATATTGGCTCATTACCCCTTAATTGGGGCATATTAGATTAGTAATGCTATTTTTTTTTATGTCGGCTTTAGGCCATTATTTGTAATTTAGATTAGTAATGTTATTTTAATTATGTCGGCTTTAGGCCATTATTTGTAATTATACCTCCTAGTCTCCTATATATACCAAGG
>JZKD02S1767385.1:22402-32789 GCA_000966675.3 Picea glauca
AAAGCATCTATACACCTATTTCTTTTATGTTTGAACCACCCCGTGAATGTAATTTTTAAAATAGAAATATGTTTCTATATATTCCTAAAGTAGTTAGCTCATCAATTATAAACATTTATAACCCATTACTTGTTGTTGTATATAAATAAATGAGAATCACTCCTCACAGGGGACACAGAAAATGATGCAATAAAGAATGATTGTCATATAATTTTTTTAACTACTGAATACAAATCATTCACATTTTGATTATGTGTTTGATTAATACAAAGATAGTGTTGTAGATATTTCTAGTGTCCTATTCCATAGGAGGAAGGGCCCACTCTCCTAGCCCATGTAATATTGTTTATTAGCTATGTTTTATTGCTTGCAAGTGTAATACTAGGCATGTAATTAATTGTTCATAGAAGAGAATCGTTCCTTTTGTAATTATTCTATGGATGAGTATTTATTGTAGCAAGAGTTAAAAGTTTTCTCATACAATTTATGACATATATTTGTAGCATACAATCATCTTTGATCCTAGTGTGTCGGGAATATCCTCTAACACGGGATTCAAGCACGAGGTTACATCGACGCAAGTAGGGAGATTACCCCTTTCTTCTTGTTTTTGTGTTTGTGGTATCGCTTCGACTACTACATATATGAGGGTTTCATTGGTGCCATGCCTATGTGTGAGGTAATTACTTTGAATCTTTGGGATTAATTACACTACCCTTACATGTGGTCGGACCTACAATTTTTCGCCTGGTATTTGATTGTGAGGTGGTAGCCTTAGTGACCTTTACTAGATATACTACATATGTGACTGTAGGTAGGATGTGCCAACAGTACCTGGGGTGGACGTTTGATCATGGTCTCAGTTCCCTTGGAGTGTTCTCACCTTAATAAATGGTACTTGCACCAATAAGGGTTGTTTCACATTATTCATAGTAACTACTCCTCATACTTTCACTAGCCAATCTTGTGGGGACTTCATCTCCCCCATAAGGTTGATTTTCAGAAGGCCCTCTGAGTCATTGGTTTGCTTGTTGTTTTCCTATATTGGTTAGGGATATTCTCTTTGGTTCCATGTCTATGTCAGTTTGGTTGAAGTGGAAGTGGTTAACAAAATTCCTCCACCAAACGTTAACCATCCTTTGACTAACAAAAAAGCACCCATACTTGTCCAGGTAAAGGAAAGTTTTAGTGAACCTTTTTCTTTTCTTAGAAATCCTTACACCATGTCAGGACCAAATGTTTTTTTCAATGTGGTTGAGCCATGAAGCCCATCCGCTAGTGGGATTGGGGGCATCTGCATGATGTCCACATTACCATCCCTGAGCACCATTGGACCTACACTATCTATGCCTTTTTCTACAAGTCCCTCTATCTAGGGGACACCGACCATGTCATCTTTTACATCCATTATTCTACCTAATGTTCCTACACCCATCCCATGGATCTTATTTTAGTGGGGAGACAATCCTTGGTTTCAACATGGGGATTGGAATTCCTTCTACCTCCACCATTCCTATGAGAGGCATTTCATTCTCAGGTGCTAGTTTACCTTTTGGATGGAATATTCCTAGTGGTTTTGGGGATGTCCCTAGTCAGGCTAAACAATATATCAGGAGGGTTTAATTTCCCATGGATTAGCACACCTTTCCCTGGGGGCACATCCCTTCGAGGAAAATTTCCATAATGGGGAGGATTTCCCTTTATCCATACCTACGGTCTTGGGCGTTCTTCCCTTGGACTAGTTTTGGGAACACATTTCCTTTAGGGTCTACATGCACCCCTAGGGGAAATCCCCCTAGGGGAACACCTAGTCTTGGAAGAAACCATGCTCCTGGAAGTTCCACCATCCCTGGGGGAACTCAATCTTCTGGAACACCTCAACCCTCTAATATTACAAATTTAAGGGGACCAAAAGGTTCATCTCGGACTTCAAGAACTTCCTCTTCCTCCTAGTATTTTTTTCGCATATGTCGTTGTCTTTCCTTGTAAAATTATACTTGAATAATTTTTTGCATTTGAAAAATGAACCTATTTCCCATAACCTTTCATGGTCATTCATACCTACTAAGCTACCATAAGACATGCCCAAATTCAATGTAAACCTAGGTGAATATCCCTCCACACACATCATGACATATCATTTGTGGTGATCATCCAATTCATTGATGGATGATAGTGCGAGGTTACGTATTTTCCAAATGTCCCTCACCAAAAGTGACACAAAATGGTATATTTAATAGACATTGCTTGTTTTAAAATATTTAATGACTTGGAAATGTCATTTCTAACGCATTACCAATTTCCCATACAATATGATATTGGAGCAGAGCTCTTGAAGTCTTTGTGAAGGATACCTCCACCCACATCTCCAATGATATACAAAAGTGGAGATACATATGTAGGATGATCAAGACCTAGATTTCGGAAAAACCCCTAATAGAGTGGTTTACCAAGTCCCTCTTACACCCATTTACAAGGATGCAGGTATGGTCAGGGTGACTACTGAAGAACAAGCCATCATGTGCACCTAACACTTGGATTTGATTTACTCTTATTCATACACTCTTTTTGATATTGTCTTGCATGCTTCGAGGCCATCAACGGATCCTAGAAATCCAAACCTAGGACCCCATGTTGACAATGTAGTAGGTTGTGTTTCCCATGCCTTTGTGGGCCTATTAGCTGATCATATGGGTCACATGTCCATTTCATCACACCCGTCATCTTTTGGTTCTAATTCTCAAACTGTTGTAGTCCCTACTTAGACATCCGAGGTGAATTTGGTGAAATTTGTGAAACCAAAGAATCCTAATATTTGTGTCGATACATATAATAACTCTAATAGCGAGCAAGGGACCACTCCCACCCAAAAAAATCAAGGGGGAGGCACAAAAGAGAATAAGAAGAGTTAGTTCCCTTGTACGATTTGTGGGGAGGACCAACTTACTCATCAATTTTCTCATAAGGATGAGGTTCATTAATTTTTGTTTCAGAAAAGGAGCCCCTAGTGCCCCACTATCCTAACTCATCATTTCCTCTCTCAACCTCAACACATGGTTGCAACAAATCCTACCCTTTTGCAAGGGGTAATGGTAGGTACCCCTAAACCTCAACACATGGTTGAAACAAATCCTACCTCTCTGCAAGGGGGCATAGTAGGTACCCCTCAACATGAGGGGTCATCCTAGAATGCTTCCATTTTCATGTGTGACCAGACAACAAATTTACAAACTCAAGCCAAGAACCATGACAATTCCGAGCCTAATCATGTTGTGCATGATCCAACATATTTTTCCCATCCTTGTGGCCCTCTTCAGATTGAGAAGTCATCCTTTGACACACCACTTCACCCCTCGAAGGGAATTCTTCAACACACGACACATAATCCGAATACATGAGCTTCCCACAACTACAACATTGTGGAAGAATTGGCCTAGGCACCATGTGACATGTATGCACTCGAAGTCCTCCAAAGATACCCAACACAATGGAAATCCTTGTTTTCTTCTATAGGCAGGGTTGATCCCTCAGTGTCGAGTTTAATAATCTTTGATTCTAATAAGGTTAATCATAGGCTCTCCCATCAAATTGCTTTCTAGTTCAAAGTGAGATCAACGGGGAAAAATACATTTTGCACTATAATTGATGAAGGACCCTCATCTTGTATTATTTATATGTCCTATTGGAATGCCCTCGACTCTCCAAAGCTCGAAACATTTGTAACATTGTTGAAAGAATTTGGTAGACATATGTTCCAACCCCATGGGATAATCATTGCCTTACCCATCAAGGAAGGTGGTAAGATTGTCTTTGTTGTTATAGACATTGTCATTGTACCTCTTGAGTATAATTTGTTACCAAGGAGAACTTGGTTCTACAAGATGCTTGTAGTTCTCTTGTTGATCTTTAGGGTCTTACACTTCCATCATCAAGGGTGAACAATGACAATTGATCAACTTACATTTTGTATCTTAGACCTTGGATCTAATCTAGGGTCTAGTATACCCTTTGTCAGTAATACCCAAGAATATTACATGAGTGTTGGTGCATGGATATTCAAATATCCTTTTCTCATGGGGACATTCCCTCTTCCCTCACCACCTCATGTTACAAACATTGCTACAGTCAATATGATATCTTCATTTACCAGTGTATCCCTTGGGTTGTCTAATCCTTGGGTGGTTCCTCATCCTGATAACGTTGAGTATTATGGAGCTTCTATACCACTCTCAATAGCTCATATTTTTAATCCAAAAATATTTTTAGCATCAGGTGATACTGGTCAACAACTCAATCCTCATATGGGGTGTGATCAACCTACTCCACCCGTACGGGTTGTTGACTCTCCAAGTGCACATGACTTCCTTGATTCTAAGTTACCTCCAGATGAGGACATCCTGGATATCATGGATTCCATAGATGATCTCAAGGATGAGGTGACACATTGATCATATTTTCCTTATTCATAATCGTTGAGAGTTAGCATGATGAGTCTTGATCGGGGACTAAGGGCATTTGTTGGGGTATCCAATGAAACCCCTAGTCTTAACCCTTTTCTTCCTCATATTTATTTTCCAGAACTTGCTAATGAATTCTTTTCTTCCCCTTCTGTTGAAGATTCATGTTTCATACCTCCTTCATGTCTTGATGGGAATCATTAAGGATCCTCCATGACTCACAAAAATACTCATGACGAGTATCTTTGTATGCATAAGTTCATTACTATGTGGCATGGCCTCGGCATGGTGTACCATATGATGCCGACATTGGCTCATGAGTTCCTCGATTATGAAAAGGATATTTGGCCTGAGCCTATAAATGGGATCTACTTGGAATAAATCATCAATATGTGTGGTTCCTTGTACATAGGTGTGTGGTGTGAGTGCTTTTTGTTTTTCTTATATCATTTCCAAAAAAATCCAAAAAATATTGTCTTTTTGAGATTTCACTATGCGTTCTGATCTTGGAATCTAGTTTACATATGTTGACAGGACTATGGGGAGTTTTTATATATGTAAATGGATATTCCCACCAAACTTTAGGTATGTTTTCTTAAACTGGAATATAGGAATAGTTATTTCCTTGCACCCATAATTTTCATTATTAACTGTCCATTTTACCGTCACATGCCTTAGGTTCGATATTGTCAGGTTGTGACATTAGCCACTCCATTTTTTCACATCGTAACTTGTTTGGTAGTTCCTATCCTCCATGGATACCCTAGTTAGCACCCATATTTCCATTTGGTGCCCATGTTGTGGCATCCCATAGGCCCAAGAACCCTTCTATAGTCCCTCCATGACTTGACGTATAGGCTCATTTTTCTCTCTTCATCTATATGTTGGCCATATACTGATAGGTTTCCAATCTTTTCATATTGCTTAATGGTATCCTATGTGTTTTTTGCTTGCATCATACACTGCACCATTGTGTTGTAGTTTTCTTGATTCTTCTTATCGCTATTGTAGAATCCCTTGACCATTCACCTCTTTCATTATTTGGCCTCCATTTTGCATCCACCATCACATGGAGATAATAAGAGTGGATCTCACTTTCCATTACCATTTTCATTCATTTTTCTTGGGTCACTTCCATGCACTTGGAACATAGGAGCATGTTGTTAAGGCACTAGTTCTCTCCAAATGAGTACACTTTTATCTCTTTTTCGAATTTGTAAAAGGACATGAAAAAGACACTATAAAGTACACTTTTATCTCTTTTTCAGACTCGTTAAAAGACATAAAAAAGACATCATCACAAGTATACTTTTAACTCTTTTTTCAGGCTCATTAAACCTGAAAAAAGACACGAATGACGACACTTTTATCTCTCTTTCACGCTCGTTAAACCATGAAGGAGACACTAAAAACAAAAAATAAATAAATAAGTGTGGGTTTTTTTTTTAATCATTGATCTATTTATGAAATGGAAGAATTATTCAAGTATCCCTTGAACATGGCCCTTATTTGAGTAATCATTTTACAATTGGGTTTTATCTTGCCTATGAGTTGTCTTGGTAATATGAGTCATAGATACTCCTTCGGTTGGTTAATATTCCAGTCATCATGGAGAGTGCTTCAATTCCTCTTATGTTGTTTCACTATATTCATCTAGATATTGAGTCTTTCTACCAAGTCACCATCATTTCGTGCTATATGTTCAAGGGAAATTTTAAACCTGAGTCGACCATCTACTATTTTCTTGACTTTCTGAGTCGACCATCCCTATGTTAGTTGTACTTGGTGATACTCTCTCTTCATAGCATAGCTCAACATATATTTCATGTTTATTTTTGGGGGATACATTAAGACCCTCCTTCAACAGACATCTTTCTATAAACTTTAGCACATTATCTAGGAGAGGGATCTAGAAACAATCTAGTACCTTGGAGTTTGCAGTCCTTAGTGGCAAGCCTCCTTGAAATTGGCAGTGGTTTTTCATCATTGACTCTTGATCAATTGATTCTACAAGTGTTCAATATCATATCCTCTATTCACACATACTCGATTGTACTAGGTACCTTGGGGTTCATCTTCCTCATCAATGGGTCCCCTCACGTATGTTAATGGTATACATCAATGACTGTTAATCCAATAATTTCTACCATGCTCGACATCATATCATCTATTCACATGTTGTATATTCGTACCATCAAGGTTTGGGATGGATACCTTGGGTTTGGGGCCATATCATTCCTTTACAGCTTCCCCTCCCAAGTTGCAATGGAGTATATCACTTGTATATGAGTACTTTTAAGACTTCAGAGGAACTTTCCTTAGTGCTTGTTTTATTTCTGATGTATATGTTGTGACATAGATCCAAATTGTATTCTCTCTTGGCTATGATCTTATTGATGACATGGATCCACCGTGTATTATTGTATGGCCATGGTCTTGCAATTCATGTCATGGATTTGCAATGTATGTTTTGGTGGACATGCTTTGATACTCTTCATAGTTCGAGTATGTCTACCTTGGGGATGGTCTATATATTCTTTTAGATACTCTTTGGCCTCCATGCCTATTTTCTCTCTCCTCATGCTGCCTCACATGGATACTATTTTATTTTAATGTGTTTCAGCCATCCACTCCTTTCCTGACCTCACACATTAGGGGGCATCTATTATAGCATTAATTTCCACCCTATAGGGCCACAAGGGGATACAACAGAAGATGAAAGCCAAGAAACAAATCTAGCTTAAGATTTAGGTCACTTTTACAGGGAGTTTTTTGTCATACATAGACAAAAAGTGACGCATTGTTGGTCAACTATAGTCCAACCCATGACACCCTTTGTAACCTTCTAGATTCATGAAGTTTTGAAAAGGAAAGTGAGGGATGAGTTGGTTCTTCATGGAATGAGCCTTGGAACTCACATCATTCAAGTATCCATTGGTCTCTAGAATATCTAGAAGTTCTCTGAAGCCTCTTCCAAGGATCTATATAAAGAAGGAAAATCTTGAGCATGAAGAGGAAGAATCATTTACATATACATGTTGTTAAAATTTAGAGTTGCATCTTGCAGTTAGGTTTCCTAGCTTGGTTGAAGATCCGAGGAGGAGTAAGGAGCAATCGGAAAAGGGGAATGCATATACAGAAAGAGGTAACTGTATTGATGTATTTCTATTATTTAGATTAATATATCATTGGTTTTCCCCTATGAATGTTTATATTTCATGCATAAATGTTGAGATCTGATTTGTTTTATTATAGATCATGTTAGATCCAAGCTAGATGTAGGATTATAACATTAAGAAGAGAAATAGGAATGCATTGTTTGTCTTTTGTGTGTAGGGAGTAGACTGTATAGGTTGGAGCTATAAATTTAGGACTATAACGACCAATATATACGAAGGACAACCTTTAGAAAAAAGGTATGTTATTTCCTCCCCTTCTTATCTTAATTATGAATATGATTGCTTATTTATAGGAAATCCATAGAATTCTATCTCACTATCTTTATAGGATTAGTAGGAAGATCCTAGGGAGATCTTACCATCCACTCATGATATTTTCTCCATAACAATTGGTAGGAAGATTAGTAAAATGAGGAAATACATTGGTACCATTTGGATCCCAATCTACTTCAAATGAAGGAGTTGTTGAATCCAACCTTGTACAGACTAATATTGGATCTAGTTACACCACTGATGTTGTATTCATACAATCTGCTATAGAAAAAAAATAATCAATTAGCAATCAAGAAGACTCAGAATTTCAAGACAATACTATGGAGGAACCAAAATTTACTACGGAATCAGTTCCTTCCACATAATCTATATCACAAGGAGAACCAATGTTTTGGAAATACAATATGGTTGATGAAGAAGGAGGATATTTAGACTAGCAATATCCAATGAATTTCAAATTTCCAATTCAATATTCATGTGGGATGGTCAAATAAAAAACATTCCACCTTCTCCCTTGCCTAATTCATGCCATGGATAGTGAATATACAAATAAATGTCTCTTTGAATTCGATGTACTTTTTCAAATTTGTGATTATTCTTTAGATGCTCAGAAGCTTAAATTATTTAATACCACCATTAAGGAAGAATCTCTTTGTTGGTTCATGGGGCTTGGAGGAAATACCATCCAAACCTAGGATGAAATGTGTCAAATATTTTTGAAGAAGTATCAAGATTACTACAAAGCAAGATAGTTAAGATAATATATTTTTTAAATGACATAGAAGGAAGGTGAAATCCTAGAAGATTTTGTTGAGATATTTCAATATAATTTGCATAGATAAAAGAAAAACAAGTTGGATACATATATTCTTGGGATCATTATTTTAAGAGGAATTAGAGATGAATGTATTAACTTGCTAAATCTAATGGGAGTAGGGGATGCGTCTCAACTATATTATGAGGATATTTGTGAGTTATGCAAGCATTACTCACGAGGTAATTCTAAAAATGGTAAAGTCCCTAGAGATATTGTTACTAGAGTTATTGAATTAGTTAGGGGAACAATTACTAAAAATGAAATTGGTAATTTATTGTACAACTTTAAAATTGATATTCTTAGTTCTATTAGCTCACAACTGGATCTATTACAAGCCAATAAGAAGCAACATGAAGAAGAGTTGGAATTATCCATATTTTGTTCCAAATGTCAAAAGAAGCATCATTTGCAGGATTTTCCACTAAATAATATGGAAACTTGCACTATATGTGAGCATAATCATGTAACTGGTCATTGTCCTTCATTTCCCAAACTAAAATTAGTATACAGGGGATATAATGAAGGCATAGAGAAAATATTATTTTTAGCTCATAAGTGACCATGGAAATCTCTCCCATCATGTACGATGCAAGACCCATCACATTATTATGCTTATTGTTTTTCTAATGCTCAATATCCTCCTCATAACTAGTATCCACCCATGACTTGCCAACAATGGTCTCCTCAACAAGATTAGAACCAACCTTGGTAACAAGGATGACTAGGGAATCCTTTTGTAAGTGATATGGATTGGATCATTATATTTTTTTCATCTATATCGATCCTTTTAGAGTGGAAAAAATTGGAGGAATCAACTTGCAGGGCCATTTTAGTGGCAAGTCCCAATTTGGAAAATTGGGGTTTGGAAAATTCTAGGGACATTTTGAGGAATCAAACAAAAATTTTGGGGGTTAATTATTTTTTAACATAGATCAGACCCCTTCACGCTCTTATACACATTTATACCTTTCCAACGGTGAAAAAATAACGTCAATCGAAGCTCGTATGGAAAAGTTATGCCTCCCGTAAGTTGACCCACCATGGTAAAAGAGGATGCCACATCAACCCCCGTTACTCATGCATATTGGGTTATCCATGTATGTGATTTCAATAAAATTCTAGAAGGCCCAAAACCCTATTACAATTGAGGGTTGAGAAAGTAAAAAACCTACCCCTAGATGGATATTGGGCTATGTTAAATATCGGGCCACTAAGAGGAGAAGGTTTCCATTATTTTGCATTGTGTTTTGTTCCATAATGGAGAAAAACATATGAGAGTGGTATTGTGTGGGAATAACAGAAGGGGAGAGATTCTATAGAATCCATATAGGCCACATGTCAAAGGAAACTCCATGGAGAGTGCCCCTTTCTTTGTACTTGCATCATTTTCTATATCAGAGAAAAGAGAGAGTAGAGTAGACTCACCTTCTAGATTGGTTTTCTCCCTTATTGGGTATCACGGGTCATATATAGTGTTTATTTTTGGATGGTGTGATTGTATTTTACTATTCTCTATTTTTCACATTTTATCTATTTCATGCATAAGCATAAAATCAATAACTAAATATTCTAGATATCTAAAGGAAAAATAATATTAATAGTAATATTTCAGTATTTTATTAGATTTGTTGTGATGAATTGTTCCATTGGAATATCCATGA
>JZKD02S1767385.1:97772-107780 GCA_000966675.3 Picea glauca
TGTTCAAGGATCTTTGGAAAATATGTAACCTCACACTATCATCCATTAAGGAATTGGATGAGCACCACAAGTGATATGTCATGATGTGTGTGGAGGGGTCCTCTCCTAGATTTCCATTGAATTTCGGCATGTCTGACGGTAGCTTCGCAAGCATGACTAGTCATGAAGGGTTTTAGGAAATAGGGTCATTTTCCAACCTCAATAGATTAGGTAAGTCTAATGTCGTGAGGAAGGGAAACAACATATGAGAAAATCAATATTGTGAGGGAGATGAAGTCTCTATTATCCTAGATGAACCTTGTGGTCCCCCTACGTTTGCAATACAAGAAGGTTGTTGAGATGTTCCCGAGGAGTGAGTGCACCCAGGGATGGTGGCACTTCCAAGGGAGTGACTACGCCTTGGAGTAGACATGCACCCGAGGGGATTTTCCCCACAGACATATGTAGACCCTATAGGAAAAACGTTCCCAAAATTAGTCTAAGAGAAGAACCCCCAAGAACCTGAGGTATTAATAAATGGAAAGCCTCACCATTGTCAGAAGTTGTCCCCAAGAGGTGTGCCCCTAGGAAAAAGGTGTGCTAACCCATGGGAATTTAAAATATCATGACATACTATTTCCCCCAGATTGACTAGAGACATGTCCAAAACCAATAGGAATGTTCCATCCAAAAGGTACATGCACACCTGACAATGTCGGGCCACTCATAGGAATGGTGGAGGTGGAAGGAATTCCACCTCTAATGCTGAAACCAAGGCTCTGCCCCCCACCAAAAAATTTCTAGAAGTGGGAATAATAATATAAGGGATGGGTGTGGGAATGCTAGGTATACTAACGGATGGAAAATAAGACACAATCGGGGTCCCCGATATCCAGGTACCTGTAGAAAAATGGAAATATGGTGTTCGTCCAATGGTGTTAAGAGAAGGTAGTGTGGACATCACAGGGATGCCCCCAGTCCCACTTGCATATGGGATTGAAGGCTCAACTACATTGGAGGAAACACTTGGTCTTGAAATTTTGGGAGGAATGCTAAACAAAGAAAAAGGTGTACTAAAAATATCCCTTACCTAGACAAGTAGGGATGCTTCAGGATCAGTCAAAGGAGGGTTAAATTTTGGTGGAGGAATTTCATCAACCACTTCCACTTCAACCAAACCAGACTCCTTGAACCAAAGATAAGACCCTTCGAATTATTGATCACTTGTTTCACACCTCTTAAGAGATGGTTGCACCTCCATGATTGGCTCTAGTCCTCGCAATCAATGGGACCAACAAGGTGATTCAACCAAAATGAAAATAATATGTGTAAATAAAAACACAATTCACCTTAAGATCAATGTAGACTTATAACCAAAGAGTACACCCCTATCTAATCTAGGAAAACAATAGGAAAACCAATGGCTCAAGGGGTCTTCTGAAAACCAACCCTCTGGGGGAGATGAAATCCCCACAAGATTGGCTAGTGAAGGAATGAGGAGCACTTATGATGATCTATGTGAAACAACCCGGACTAGTGCAAGAACCCTTTATTAAGGCGTTCACCCTTTGGGGGAACTGATACCATGAATGAAATTTCTCCCCAAGTACCATAAGCATTTCCCACCAGTCACCTATGTTGGCTACCTAGGAATGGTCACTAAGGCTACCACCTCATAATCAATGACTTGGAAAATAGTCACAGGTCCGACCACATGTAAGGGTAGGGTAACTATGCCTGAATCTTTGAAGGAATTTTCTCACACAAATGCATGGAACCAACGAAACCCTCGTATAGAATATAGTAGTCTAAGCGATACCACAAACACCAAAACAAACAGAGAGGGGTAATCTCCCTACCTGCCCCATTGTGACTTCGTGCTTAACTCTGGTGCTAGAGGAGATTCCTAATACATTGGTTGTAAAAATGGATTTTCACTCTTTAATGACTCCTAAGTTTTGTTTCAATGGCCTTGGATAGTTCACTCTCCAATCCTATTCCAAGGCCCTAAGCCTATATAATGTTGGTTTACTAAAAAATAAAAATGTTTAATTGATTTTAGATTACTCAATTCTTTTTATGGATGTTGTTTACGTCAAAGGGAAATGAATGTGAATTTTATGGTGTTTATGACTCTTGACCCAACCAAGTAATGCAAAGATGATAATGCAATTTGTTCACTTAAATGAATTCTAGCTACAAGAGGGAGAAAATATATTTTTCATTGTAATCTTGTAAAAGTAATCCCACACACCAAGCAACCATACACACAATTCAGATCCAAAATTATGATGCCAATTCAACCCAAAATATTTAGTAATGCACTTTTGATCTAATGCTTCAAAAGCTCACAAGCAAGAAAATTTTTTTGTTTTTGTAACTTTTCCAAATGTAATGCAAAAATATTCCTTATCTATGCAAGAACACAAGATGCAAATGGAAAACCAACAAATCATCAAGCCAAGGGTTATAGGAAATTGGTAGTGATGATGAATAATCCCACTCCAATGTCTCTACAAAGATCTCACCCAAAACTCAACTAAAAGGATATATCTAGCAATGAATGATAATCACAAAAGGACAATCCAAATGCAATCAAAACCAAACACTACCAAATCTATTCAAATTTGCTGGGTTCACTTCCCAACTTCACTAGATCACTAGACAGTAACCAAACTTATCCAAGCAACCCAGGAAAGCCACATAGACACACTCCAAACATGAATTGAAGGAAAAATATGTGTCAATAAAACTCAAATAGAGGAAAGATATGGACCACACATATCAATTAGAGGCTTCTAGGACCAGACAAGATAAATCTTATCTCAAAAGACTGGTAAATCTACATTTTCCCTAGTTTACAAGGATAATCATGGGATACAGGTAGTGCAACCGACGATGATCATCGCATGATTGTTATGCTGCAACAGGTGATGACTGAAAAAACGTTTTTTATTTTTTGAAAATATGGATCTACTTCAGATCTGTCATATTTTTCTCAAATCTATGAGATCTAAAAGATCTAACCTCTGAAAGAGTATAGGGAAGACATAAATGAAATAAAAAATAGAAAACAAAGGAATATTGGCAAGGGATTATAAACTAGAGAAGAATTAAATATTCTTTCCCCAGTGGAGTCGCCAATTCTATTATTGGAGAAATATCACCCATATGATAAGTTAGATCTCCCTAGGATCTACCTATTGATCCTAGATAGACAGTGGGGATAGAATTCTAATGGTTTACCTAGGTGCAATAAAATTATTTTCATTTTAACCAAGAAGGGATGTAATCATACCTTTTGAACAATGTTTTTCCTCATGTATCCAGCTGATGCAAATCCTGAGATCCATCTCTAGCTCGTGCAATCTTCTTCCTACACACAAGGATACAAACACCTACCGATCTACTATTCTTCTAGTGTTAGGAATATCAAATCTACTAGATCTATCTTGATCCATGCATTATAAGACCGGATCTAAACATTTGTAAATCATATACAAACATATTTAGGGGAAAACCAATGATATATTAATAAAATATGGGAAATAAATAAATGATTATACCTTAGATGTAGATGCATTCCTCTTTTCTCCTTTCTCCTCCTCGACTTCTTAATCAAACTAGGCAATATGATTGTGGCTGTTACAAATAGGAGAAGCTCCTCTATATTTAAACATCATAACTCTACAAATGATTCTTCCTCCTCATGCTCAAGACTTTCCTTATTTATATTGATCCTTGAAGCAACTGAGTGTGCCATTTAGAACCAGAGGAACCAATAGTGGAGCCACCAATAAAGTTTTTAACATGGAGTCGTCAGGTGAATGATGCAGTTTGTACTGTGTCACTAGCCCTTGTTCACCATCAAAGACTCGATATAAGATTTTTTGTTATCCCATGGATTATTGTATTCATCTCCATCCCCAACAACGACGCCAGAAATGTTAGCACTAGAAGTTGTTCTTAGACTTCTTTAAGAACAAGACTAATACCCATCAGGATTTTGGAAAATTGAATGATTAAATCAGGTTTTGTGTTGGGTGGATCTACAAGACTCTACGAGAAAGGGAAAGGGAAACAAGATAATTGTAGATCAATGATATACCATTGGGAAATGGAGTCATAAAAACTTTTCTTAATGAAGGCAGACAAACTACATATTAGATAAATAGTTTTATGATGATGGATAGAAGAATAGAAGGTGCACAAAAAGAGGAATGTTTACTAAACAAAGATCCTACCCACAAAATAGAAACTTGAAAAGGGTACTTGAACATAAATAGTGATCAACATGCAAGTCACAATAGATCCTCTGTTGCTCATGAATCTGCAAATAAAAGGTAGTTATTGATCCTCAAAATATGCATTTTTATTCAAGCAAGATGAAAATTAGAATGGAAAACAGATAAGTCAACAATCTGATAGAACGATTATCATGAATCTTCATTTCCAGAAATATTTACATAACAAGATTCCCCTCAAGTTTGCAAATTGATTCATACAACCAAAGAAATGCCTCCTATAGCTCTCTCAAGCTCAAGCCCCCATTTTGGAGTCCTCTCACCCATTAAAGAGAAATTTACATCAAGAATATCTCTAGGAGGTCGCAACCTACTTCATGCATTGGATGATATGCCTTAGAGATATGTGGCAAACAGAAAATCCAACTAATTCCTTGATTCCTAGAAACTCTCTTTTAGAATAAATGCAACTGCAGCCAGCTCATTGCATGGAGATTTAGTGGAGCTAAATATTAGGTACAAGTGTCGCTTGGTGTCTAACTGATCTCTGAGAACCCATTTGAACCTCCTCAGATAGGTGTCAACCCTGCTACAACTCAAATTTATCAGACTGTTAGAGTTTGTAGCGCAATTTAAGGATTTGTTGCAAACTTTCATGTAGGTGATGTTTTTAACTTTTCTCCAAAACAAGCAACTGGGTCGAGTTGAGTTTTGGTCAACAAGTCAATGATATTATGATTCATCTCCACAAAAAAAATAGAAGAACCCAAACCGAAATTTAAAATTTATGATGACAATATGATTTTGTTGTGTACTAATTTGTTGTAAATTGTTTCAATTTAGCAATTTGTAGCGCCTTTGCAGGATGCATTGTGAACTTTCCTATAGGTGTCATTTTTTCTTTTAATTACAACTTCTGATGTCAAAACCTGCAAATAATCTCTAAAAATATCCCTTCCTTTATGGACCTTCTTCCTTTGTTGAGCCTCCATGGTAGGTAAGTCAAATAAAAGTAAAAATCTTTTGATAACAACTACCAACTGACTGTGTTATGTAACCTTGTAGAATCATCGTTTGTTGCCAATGGTTGCAGTGATTAGGGTTTATGCTAGAAAAAATGTTGCAAAGAATAAAATGTGAATGGAGATAGAAGTTTGGATATAATGATGAAAACTTGAGGCTGAATGAAGTCTCAAATAGCAACATTTTGAAATGATGTGCAAAAAATAGAATTTGGAGTGCTAACTCAGTTTCGCAGTGCACTAATTAAGTTTTCAAAAAATGGATTTTAACTAAGGTTTTCATCGTAATGGTTTGTAGTTTCAAAGATAAGTAGAAGAGCATGATCTTGAGTGAAATGTAGTTTTTCATACTTGAGTGAAAATGAGGTCAACTAGGGTTTTATCAATTGGGTAAAACAGGGGATTTGTAGCACATCCAGTTCGCAACGCTAAAGAATGTGCAACAGATAGAGTTATGGTTGTAAGAAATAGTTGTAAATGATCCTTTGACAAAAAAACATGATTCCTGGGTCTGCATAAAATATTTTGAAAGACATAACTATGCAAGCTAACTAAAAAAAGAGGAGTTCACAACACAAATAATATAAACTAGTTTGTAGTGAAGGAGCTTGCAACAACTAGGATTTGATGATAATAAGTTTTCGGGCAGTGGAAATTGTACATCAAGTAAAGTTCCTGGTATATAAATCTCATTAATTGTTGTAGAAAACCAAACCAATCATTCCTTGAAGCTTTTAATCCACCATCAATCCGCTACAGAGAGTTTGCAATGCCAAGAGTCTGTAGTGACTAGAAAGTTGGCAGTGCTCTTACAGTTTGTAGCAAATTGAACTAGTCTACATCGCACTTTTGCAAATGGAAATGAAGATAAGAAATGATAAAGATTCCTTTTGAAACTGGCCCTTGGAGATGTTTGATGATAGCCAGGCGCTAAAAAAAATATTGGTGCTAACATGTGTTTAATAAAGTTCAATGAAAACAAGAATGGGATTTCCATAATAAGGAAGAACGCAGTTCCAATTTGATACCTAGATAAGAATATCCATTGCCAATGACCGTCATTAATGATCATCAACAATTTTTTATTGATTTCAAGAATATAGCAAGGATGAGACATAATCAAAGACTTTCCATAACCATTCATGAATAAATAATCCATTCATATGCCATTGAATCCTCTATAGTTGCACATGAAATGTGGAGTACTTTACCACTCAATTTGAAGAATCGAGAACCATCGAGTCCATCAATACATAGTTGAGATGATTTTGAAGATTCTCTACTTTGTATTAAAATAAATGGTTAGAGGGTTAATGTAGATGTTGTGATTTTGTAGCTTAAAATGCAACATCTACGCAACTATCTTTTTGATGATGAAAACAACCCATAAATGTAATTTTTAAAATAGAAATTTGTTGTTATAGATTCATAAAGTAGTTAGCTTACTAGTTATAAACATTTATAACTTTTTAACTTTTTACCTATAGCTATGTATAAATAAAGAAGTTATCCTCATAAGCGACATAGAATGATGCAATGAAAGAATGACTATCATATAATTTTTAAAACTACTGAATCAAAATCATTTTCATTTTTCTTGTGCATTTGATTAAGACAAATCTAGTGTTGTATATCTTTCCAGTCTCATGTTCTAGAATAGGAAGGTCCCACTCTCTGGTCTCATGTACTATCTTTTATTAGCTACGTTTTCTTGCAAATGTAATACTACTTCTAAAATTAATTCTTCATATAAGAGAATTCTTCCTTTTGCAATTATTCTATGGTTGAATATTTACTATAACCAGTGTTAAAAGATTTCTCATATAGTTTATGCCATATATATGTATCACACAATCACATTTGATCTTAGTTTTCTAAGAGTAGAATTTTGATTTTTGTATTTTTCTTAGATTTGCAGTAAATCTTGTATAGTATATAAATCTTCACTGAAATAGTGATAGTTTTTTCATTTATTAAATTACACTTTTTTTAATAGGACTTATCTAATTTCCTACAGCTTATAGTTTCTTTTTTGAATGATAATAAACTCTATTTTATAGAATAGAAAAACATTGAAATTAATTAGAATAAACAATTAACCTTAATCTTGCATATATATTACATAGACATCTCATAAGCATACAAAACCCTAGGTTGATAATGAAATGAGAAAGTAAATTAAACATAAGCCCATATTAAACATGATGTTTAATTATCTTGTCATCCCTAAAAGCAAATTTCTAAGAAACATGGGAAATATTTCAATGAAATGGGCCTAAGAATGTTCAAGTAAGTTGAATATAGCCCAAATGGAAATTTGTAGGGCCAAAGTGATAAAATACGGCATGAGATAAATGCAAAAACCGTGGAAAACCTCCCAATGACCCCAAAGTAATCACATGAGACCCTAATTCTAGGTTACAATCCCCTAATAATATATTCAAACCATAGGACTAGGGACACTAAAGGTGAGGGATTGAGACTTGTGAATTCATGATATAAATGCATAAGAGTTTGTGTATTCATCCTAGCGAAGGCTTGGTATAATTAGTGCATGATGCAATAATATATGATATAAATGTTCATGTATGACTAATACAAAACACAAATTCCAAACAAAGACATCTAAGGGGTATGTGCATAGCTAATACAAAATAAAATTTTGATACGCTACATATTCCCCCATGGCAAGAATAATGATACAATAGAGTGCATACTATGAAATTTGACATGAAGTATTATTAAAGCCTCAAAAATATCCAAGTAAATAAAACATGATAATCAAAGAAAAAAATAGTCAACAATAGTAAAAATTACAACACGAAAGCTATTATAAGAAGATACAAGAAAAATTAGAGACAAGTAGGATTATTGGGATCTTTCTTATATGACAAAGTTAAGTGCATTAGGAAATGTGTTGACCCAGTAACCTGTGTGGTAGAGTTAACACCCTGATTTCACTTACTTGTGACATTTTTGTTCTTACCTAGAAATGTCACAAATCCACATATAACTCACATAATGTATTCAATGAAATGATCTATATCTTATTTACACATCACCAATCAAGTTCAAGCCTCCAATTGACCATTTAAAATATCATGTAATACATCCCTTAATACTTACATATATCATGTTGAAAATTCTGTGATAGTGATGTGAAACCTATAAACTATCCCTATAAATCCACAAATTTATCTACTTCATGGATCATAAATTCCCAAGCAAATCCCAAAACAATGAAGTGGTTGTGTGAAAATGAACCTGATCCTCCCACATCATAAACATCGAGTCCTTTGTCCTTTCTTGAGGTCTCATTATGAAAATGGGTGCTCATGACTGAAGGAGGAGCATTCACATGGGAACTGGTTCAAATTGGAGGACGAATTCTACTTATAAATAAAATCCATGGCTAAGAATTAAAAGAAAGGAATTTCGAGTAAATTTATGTTGGAAAAATAGAGATAATGAGTAAGGAATCCATTTCTCCCACTCATATATTTCTTGTTGTTTTTCTCTCTTGTTGTTCAATTCTCCTTCAAAGTGACCATTCATAATGAGAAAATCCAAAATTTATCAAATATTTAGATTGTGTCTAAATGAAGGTTAAAACAACCCTTTCAAGGAAAAGATTAGAGCACACCCATTACAATCTCTCTCCCCAAGTGACATAGTGTATTTTTTTTCTTATTTACTTTTCCATTGGAATAAATAAATCACTACTCTTATTCCCCCAAATAATGTTGTTTTAATTTTAGTTGAATGGTTGAGTCCATGTTTAATCTTTTATAGGCATCATTCATGGTAGATGATAGTGTAATTGATTATATTGTTGTCCACTCAGCTATAACATCCATGTTTTCAAACCCCAAACTAGAAATGTATATTTTAAATTCAATGTATGGTCGAGAGCCAAAGTGATGTAATATGTAAATGATATAGACCAAATACAATGAATTAAATGTGTCTCTAGTTGTAGTCGTACATGAATGGAGATTTTGGGGCTAAGTATCCACAAGATAGGGAAGGGGTCCAAGGAGGAGAGTTTACCCATGTTTATTAAACCCAAACCATTTATTTTTAAATTATCTTTACCATGAACCTTCCATTATCTTTTGAGTGTTCTAGAGCCCAATCATTGAATTCATGTAAGAGGGTGGGTGTGAGAGCTACATCCCATAGTTATTGAGAGCATGGGAGCTGAGTACAATCATCTTGGGGAAGAGTGCAAGTCAAGCAAGCAAATGAAAGAGGGGAAACTTTCTATGGGTTCATAGCCCCAAATCGGGGGTGACTTGGTGTTGAGAACTGGAGCCTACTGTTGGGAGGAACATTTGTCCTCTGTTATATATATATATATATATATATAGTTAGGAATTTTACTCTGAGTTATCTTGGTTATTGTTTCCTGTTGTGAGAAGAATGATGCATTTAAATCCTTATTTATGTGGTTGAATATTGTTGTGTGTTATTTAGTTTTTTCTATGCACAGTTAAGCAATTTCAATAACGTTCTTAATTAGTATGGACAGTTGCATGAGTTTGAATGTCATGTTGTGTGTTATTTCCGCATACATATTTAGTATTGGAAAAATTTTATTAGGTCGTTGTAGACGTGACATGGCCCAATTGGGGGTTGGACACATTACAGGGGGGGTGAATGAGTGTGGGGCTCTTTTTCCCAAAACTTCCCTCTTGCACAAAAACTCATCAATTAGAATTCAACATTTATTCATTAACCATTGTTGTCATTTATAACCAGTT
>JZKD02S1767396.1:0-10582 GCA_000966675.3 Picea glauca
CATGATTTTATGCACATCATGGAATTCTCAAGGTCTCCTACAAGGTCATTGACCTCCATGCACCATTCTCCGACACAACTCCAATATGGGGTTCTTCTA
Source organism: Picea glauca (assembly GCA_000966675.3). Lineage (NCBI taxonomy): Eukaryota > Viridiplantae > Streptophyta > Pinopsida > Pinales > Pinaceae > Picea > Picea glauca. Next base: position 100 of record JZKD02S1767396.1, read on the forward strand.
ATGCCTAACCATATTCAAGAATCAGGTTATGGCTTCTCTTGACATCAACATGTTTTCCTTCTCTTTTGTGTTGCTATATCTTGTTGGACAACTTCTTTCACTTGGAATGGGAATGCATGAATATCCTCATATTCCTCAATCTTCACTCTCCACACCCTTCTCCTAGCCATGTGGTGTCTAGGGTGAATCTCTCGATGAAGTTTCCAACACTTTTCTTCCTAGTGACCACTCAAATTATAGTGGTGGAAAAAGTTCATGTTTCTACTCCAAGGACTTATTATAATACCCCTCCTTTCCATGTGCCTCTATGTATGTTGTTGGATTGAAGAAGCCTTATTTCCATTCAACTTCTGGAAATAATGACACCTTGAAAAATGGATTTCTTCTCACTAGTACATATGGGCCAAAGATGTGACAATAATTTCCACGTTTCTATAATTCATGGAAAATGTATTAAAATTTTGGATTTCTTTTAATTTTTTTTTGTTTGGCCTCGACATTCGTCGATATAGAGACCGATTCAGAAAACCATCTCTATATCCATGTATTTTCATTGCTATATCGACACTTGTGCAAAATAAAGCCACACATGCAAGCCACATGTGTAGTGCAACGAGTATTGACATTTCCGTGGTCAAATCATTTAGTTTTTTCTCTATATCGATGAGAATCAATCTATAAATACATGTCCCTAAGAAAAAGTTCGAAAAATTTGCTATAGTTGTGACAATTTTGCTGGTGATTGTTTAAGCCCTGATTTTGTATCACGTACTGGTTAAACACATCCAATTCTCGATCTACATAGATCGAATTTTATACTTGTAAGGTTAGTACTTTTAATTTTTATGTCTCTTTTAATATAAATCTATGTTAATAAATTTAATTTCAATTTTTTTTAACATGAAGTTTTTAGCCAATTTTTTTTTTCAAAATTTAGCATTGCTACATATATTTTGTGTGATTGAACGTCGAAGTACATGAATTTATTATTATTTTTTTTTAATAATTTTTTCAAAAGTTAGCATTGCAACATATATTTCTGGTGATTGGACCTCGAAGCATATGAAATTTTAATTTTATTTTATTTTCAATGTTTTAACAAATTTTATTTTTTTAAATATTTAATTAGTTCTTATAGGCAATTAATGTGTCAAATTAATATACTATGAATGAAAATGCAAGGAGGATTGCTCAGTTTATAGAAGCATTGGAGGCGAAGGGATATGGAAAATGTTATTTCCCTTATAATGATTGTAGGGGATTGCAAACAAGAAGAATTTTAATAACAATGAAACAAATTGTAGGGAGAAGGGGCATGTTGAAGGGGGTTATGAATATCATCCCTTGGTAAGACATTATTCAATATATAATGTATTATTTGTAATAGTGATCACGTCATGTATTTTTCAAATGTTTTATCGTTTTAATATATGTTCTATACACATTAATTTTAATACATTGTTTGTAAATATAAAGACAATGCCCCCAAAATGTCGACCGTCGGAGAGTTATTTTCCAAGTAGTAGCATAAATTCTACTTTGGTGACGAACATGGAGATCATAATATTGAATATTGAGTTCTTAATGATGATAGGGACAAAGATAACGTTATTGATACAAATCAGGAAGAGATTGATCCAAGGCACATTTTCTCCAATGGATGAAGACAACCAGGATGATATTCATGATGTTGATCCTCTACCTGAGAGGACACAAAAACCACTTTATGAAAGATCAACAAAAACTCTTCTATGTGCTATATTTTTGTTGGTGAACTTGAAGGTTTTGAATGGTTTATGAAACACATATCTCACACAGATCCTAAGGTATGTAATGTAATATTTATTTCATGCTGACATATACATAAAGGTTGACTATTTTTCTATATTGTTATTGTTAATTAATTCATAAAATAGGGATGCAATATTTATGATTAATATTGTTTACATTGACTTATTTTTTTGAATGGTGTAGATTGTTAGGTGAAGTTCTATTACCACTATCAAATATTTTACCACGCACATATCAAGAAATATTTGTGATTATGAAATAAATTGGAATGGAGTATAAATCTATTGATGTGCGCCCTAATGATCATATCATATACTATGTAAAATACTAATCAAAAAATGAATGTGCACAATGTCAAATAAGTACATATCGAACTGATCAAGCAACAAAAAAGGTGCCTTGCAAATTTCTTCATTATATTCCCATAATTCCACATTTCCAATGGTTGTTCAGCTGCAAAAGTATATCACAGTTTATGGTTTTCCATGCAAAGAAAAAGAGTGAAGACGATGTTCTTTGAATGCCTGTAGATGGTTTTGCATTGAAGAACATCGAATAAAAGGAGTCAATTTTTAAATAATAACCTCGTAATTTTAGACTTTCATTGGCAGTTGATGGTGTCAATCCATTTGGAGAGCTTCATTCTACTTACTTAGTGTGTCCCATTTTTTTTATAAGCAATAACATTCTTGCTTGGATTTCGATAAATAGAGAGCACACAATGTTGGCAATGATTGTTCCAATTATGTAATTAACTTGTCTTTATTTACTTGAAAGTATGACATAATATTTCATTTCTTTGTTTCGTGCATGATAATTATATATTTTATATATAAGGACATATAACTAAATATAATTAATGTATGTTGAACCAATTAGGTAAGTACAAAGTTAAATATATGAATGCATATATTGAGCCTCTTATCGATGAGTTGTAGAAGTTATGGGTTGGCATCACTATGTATGACATCTCTAGACCAATGGGGAAAATGATTTCAATTCCACGGTATACTTGCATGGACAATTCATGATGCTCATGGGTTAACACATTTTTTTGGTATGTAACTTTCCGTTGTGCTTTAATATTGTATAATTTTTTGAAAATGTCCTGCATTTTTTAAAATTGTAATCCTAATTTGCTCCATTAATTCATATGTCTTGTAGGTATTCAAACAAAGGGTAAATTTGCATGTCCAGATTGTGGTCCTAGGATAAAATCTCGTCATTCAAGAAGTTTAGGAAAGGAGATGTTTGATGAGTTTAGGCACATTCTTCCTAATAACCTTAGTTATCGAACTATCGAGAGAGAGAAATTCAATGGTAAAAAAGAAAATGGAAAAAAACCATGAAGAATGACACGTCACCTATGGAAGTTGGAATATAATATAAATCATCAAGGTATGCAAATTATTTATGTATCATATATATAAATATTATGAATTTTTTTTCATTGAATTTTGTTCAGTGCGGTACCTAGCTATATTCATTAATTAGTGTTAATGTGATTTCATTTATGTTTCATGAATGTCATTAAGGCACAAATGGGCTTCCACGAGGAATGGAAATTTACCTCATAAAATTTAGTAGGTTTTCCTACTATGAGAACCTACAAATAGTTCATTTGTTTGATAAAATGCATATAGAAATAATATAACAGAATTGTTATGGCGAATTTTAGATGGAAGGACTGACAAGGAAAGAATTGGAAATATTTGTAGTGGTATCCAGGAATCTAATCACGCATTGTGAAATGTGATTATTGATTCTAATGGTGATGGTATAGAACAAAATATTAGTCTTCTATGTTTATTGAAAAAACAATAGAGTAATGTTGTAAAAGAGGTCATTCAGAAAATTAGGCTTCCGGCGGGGTTTTCGTCGAACATACAAAATATCTGAATGAAAATAGGTGATTTTGGTGGGGTTAAAACACATGAATGGCATACATTCATTAAGGTAATTATTAGTTATATTAAAATATTTGTATACATAATTTTAGTATTTTTTTTCTCTTATTTGGAAATAAATATTAATGATTTTCTTTTTGTTACAGTATGCTCTACCTTTATGACTCCTAGATAGCTTTGACAAAAAAATAAAACAAGTTATATATGATCTTGGAAAATACATGAGGCAAGTAATTCATTTTTATATGGAAAATGTCTCTTCAATGCTTTGTAGAAGAACTTATTGACATATTGTGTTTTATCTAAAATTTTATGTATGCCTTGATATTGTTCAAAATTGTTATTTTCTTGCATCCTTTGTAGGTGGATTTCATCTAAATAAATCCATAAAGAATATATAAGGTATTGGAAGAGAGAAATTCCCCGACTAATGTGTGAAATTCTGAAGTATATACCTCCATCATTTTTCAATGCACAAGAACACTACCTCATACACCAAGTTCAGAAGATTGAATTATGTGGACTCATACACACAAGGTCGATGTGGATGGTAGAGAGGCAGTTGAAGTCATTGCATGATTTTGTTAGACAAAGAGCATGTCTTGATGCTTCTATGGTGGAGGGATGTATGGTATAACTATTCATGGTGTATATTAGTCGATATCTTCCTAAATTAGCCAAAAATATGAATGTGTCTCGCATTTGGCATCTCGACTCCATCAACAAATTTGAACGGGAGGTCCTATTGGGGAAAGGTAGAATGAGGACCGTGAAAGGTAATTAGATGTTGTAGATTTAATATATTAAACATTTAATTTTTCTATTTTATATTATTATACTCAGTATTTTATTTTTATTCCATCAACTATATTAAACTTTGCCAATGATAGCTAATCATTGATATTGAATTGTTATTTTTTCATATAGTTGGTCAAGAGTGGGATGATCTACATTTATACATTGCAAACAATATTGATTGGATGGAGTATTGGATAGAACAATGTGAAGAATACTATGGTAGGTTATCGTGGGAAGGGTTCAATAAGAGTATTAAAACAATGCATCGTTATCGATATGAATTTCCCGATCTTATGCAAAGGGACATTGATTTAGCCTTTGGTTTAAAAGATAAAAAGGCAAGTATATTAACCCACATTTTTATAAATATTTCCCATTATATCAATGTATTTGGTTTATTTATTTTTTTGAAATATATATTTATTAAGTCCATATTATATGACGTGTATTAATTGATAATGTATTTTTTACTTGTTGTCCATGTTGTAGTTGAAACACCACAAGGCTATGTGGTGTAATGGTCGTAAATTGCATATCAAAAAGTTGGATGATAAGATGAAAGACTAATATTTGTGGATAACTGCAGTGTTTAAGGTCACTAATGTTTCCTCTAGAAGTGATAGGCATCGAGAAGAAATTGAAAATAGGTACAATGGGTATTTAGATGATATAATTCAGTGTGATTTTAATTTCTTTAAAATAGTTTTATTCGAGGTCAAATGGTATAGGCTATAGATGCATGAATGTGATCTTGTAAGAACTGGTATTGATCATGCTAATGGATTTACCATGGTTAATACAAGGGAATTTGAACCAGGTACAGAGACTTATGTTCTTCCAAGTCAATGCGAGCAAGTATTTTACTTAGAGGTACCAGGTAAAGTAGGTTGGTCACACATTATTAGCTATGATCCAAGAGGAAGACCAGTAAAGTATAATCATGCAGAGGAAGAATATAATATTGAAGAAGAAGAAGATGATGCAGATCATGAGCAGGTGGTTATAGATGTGTCAAATGAAGAAGTCAAATAAGTTTATCATCCAAATGTAACAGACAATGTTCTCATTTATGATATCAATGATTATAACCAAAATGACATTGATGATGATGCTGATATGAATGATCCTTTCAACATTATCAATTCTGAACTAGATCATGATACAAATGCTAATTTGGATGAAAAAGAAGATGAATGATCTATAAATATTGAAATGTACGAGGTAAGTGATTATATGTTTTATATGATTTATTCTATTAATTATATATTTAGTATTTATATGATTTTTTTTTTAAGTGTTTACTTTTACAAGTTAATTACAATTTTTAGAGTTTTATGCCATTTTTGTATGTAGTGTGTTACATGTTATTTATTACGTCAAATTAGGTATGGGGGAATTAATTGTGATGTGAGGGGGGGGGATAATTAAATCTTCCACCTTTATGTGGTTTCCCCTATTCAGTAGAGAATTAATTATTCTCAAAACCAATAGAAGCTCATTTAGGTTTATTATATGCCAATTTGAGAAATTATATGTGAAGGTGAGGTGATCAGTATGTTCAAAAAAATGGAAATATGGTTCTTGGAAACACAACATACACACATAGAAACAATACCAAACCATGAAAGAAGTCATGAAAACTGGCTTTGTCATCGGATTTTACCTTCCAATTTGTGCTTCTATAGACTGAAATTTGAAATGCTAGGACAAAACACATGAATTGATGGTATGGGAGGGTTTCTAGACTCAAACATGAGTTAGATATACAATTCAAAAATCAAATATTCTTTGGTTATTATATAAAAATCCAAAAATAAGGCATGCCTCCTCATGTACTTGACCTCGCTTATAACTGACATGTGAATGGGGCAAACATTGAAATTTTTTCAATTTGTGGTTGTATGGAATGGAATTTTAGATTGTTAGACTAGACGCATGCAATGATGGTATGGGAGGGTTTCCATAATCAAACATGAATCACAAAAACAATTCGACAATCAAACAACAATCCTATAGAATAATTAATGTGAATGGGGCCAATGTTGAAATTTTTCCAATTTGTTATTGTATGGCCTGAAATTGGGCATGGTTAGACTAGATGCATGAATTTATGGTATGGGAGGGTTTTTGGACTAAAAAATGACTCACAGAGACAATTTGACAATAAAACAACAAGCTTACAGAATAATTAATGTGAATGGGGCCAATGTTGAAATGTTTTCAATTTGTGCTTTTATGGATTGAAATTTGACATGCTAGGAAAACACACATGCATTGACGGTATGGGAGGGTTTTCAGAATCAAACATGACTCAAAAAAATAATTCAAATCTCAAATATTATTTGGTTATTCCATGAAAATCTAAAAATAAGGTCCTCCTTCTCATGTACTTGACACCGCTTATAACTGACATGTGAATGGGCCCAACATTGAAATTTTTTCAATTTGTGGTTGTATGGACTGAAATTTGACATGGTTATACTAGAAGAATATAGTGATAATATGGGAGGGTTACTAGATTCAAAAATGACTCACACAAACAATTCGACAATCAAACAACAAGTCCATAAAATAATTAATTTGAATGGGGCCAATGTTGAAATTTTTCCAATTTGTGCTTGTATGGACTGAAATTTGGCATGGTTAGACTAGATGCATGCATTGATGGTATGGGAGGGTTTTTGGACACAAACATTACTCACAAAAACAATTCAACAATCAAACAACAATTTTATAGAATAATTAGTGTGAATGGGGCCAATGTTGAATTTTTTTCAATTTGTGATTTTATGAACTGAAATTTGGCATGCCAAAAAAACACACATGCATTGATGGTATGGGAGGGATTTCAGACTCAAAAATTTCTCAAAAAAAAAAAAATCACAATTAAATATTCTTTGGTTATTCTATAAAATCAAAAAATAAGGCACGCTTGAGCATGTACTTGACACCACTTATAACTAACATGGGAATGGGGCCAACATTGAAATTTTTTCAATTTGTGGTTGTATGGACTGAAATTTGACATGGTTAGTATAGACGCATAAAATTATGGCATAGGAGGGTTTCCATACTCAAACATGACTCACACAAACAATTGAACAATCAAACAATAAGCCTATAGAATAATTAATGTGAATGCAACCAATGTTGAAATTTTTCGAATTTGTGCTTGTCTGGACTGAAATTTTGTATGGTTAGACTGGATGAATTCATTGAAGGTATGGGAGAGTTTTTGGACTCAAGAAATAATCACACAAATAATTCGACAGTCAAACAACAAGCCTATAGAATAATTAATGTGAATGGGGCCAATGTTGAATTTTTTTCAATTTGTGCTTTTATGGACTGAAATTTGACATGGTACCACAACACACATTCATTGATGGTATGGGATGGTTTTTAGACTCAAACATGACTCAAAAAAAGAATTTGAAAATCAATTTTTTTCTTTTTTATTCTATCAAAAGACAAAAATAAGGCGTGATTTCTCATATACTTGACTCGGCTTATAACTCGCATGTGAATGGGGAAAACATTGAAATTTTTTCAATTTGCGGTTGTATGGAATAAAATTATACATTTTTTGACTAGACAAATACAATGACGGTATGAGAGGGTTTCCATACTGAAACATGACTCACACAAAGAACTGGAAAATCAAACAACAAGCCTATTGAATAATTAATGTGAATGGGGCCAATGTTGAAATATTTCCAATTTATGATTGTATGGACTAAAATTTGGCATGGTTAGACTAGATTCATACATTGAAAATATGGGAGGGTTGTTTTAATCAAACCCGACTCACACAAACAATTCTAAAATAAAACAACAAGCCTATAGAATAATTAATGTGAACGGGGCCAATGTTGAAATTTTTTCAATTTGTGGTTTTATGGACTAAAATTTGACGTGCCAGGAAAAAACACATGCATTGAAGGTATGGGAGGGTTTTTGAACTAAAAAATGACTCAAAAGAACAATTCAACAATCAAATATTCTTTGGTTATTCTATCAAAAGACAAAAATAAGGTGTGTCTTCTCATGTACTTGACCTCACTTATAACTAACATGTGAATGGGGCCAACATTGAATTTTTTTCAATTTTTGGCTTCATGGAATGAAATTTGAAATGGATAGACTAGACACATACAATGATGGTATGGGATGGTTTCCAGACTTAAACATGAATCACACATTCAATTCTACAATCAAACAACAAGCCTATAGAATAAATAATGTGAATGGGGCCAATGTTGAAATTTTTCCAATTTGTGCTTGTATGGACTGAAATTTGACATGGTTAGACTAGATGGATGCATTTATAGTATGGGAGGGTTTTTGGACTCAAACATGACTTACACAAAAATTTCTACAATCAAACAACAAGCCTATAGAATAATTAATGTGAATGGGGCCAATGTTGAAATGTTTTCAATTTGTGCTTTTATGGATTGAAATTTGACATGCGAGGAAAACAAACATCAATTGACGGTATGGCATGGTTCTCAGACAAAAACATGACTCAAAAAAACAATTCAAAAATAAAATATTTTTTTTTTTATTCTATCAAAATCCAACAACCAGGTGAGCCTACTCGTGTACTTGGCCTCATTTATAACTGACATGTGGATGGGGCCAACATTGAAGGTTTTTCAATTTGTGCTTGTATGGACTAAAATTTGACATGGTTAGAATAGACACGTGCAATTACATTATGGGAAAGTTTTCAGACTCAGTTGTGACTCACACAATCAATTCCACAATCAAACACCAAGCCTCTAGAATAATTAATGTGAATGGGGCTAATGTTGAATTTTTTCTAATTTTTTTTTGTATGGACTGAACTTTGACATGGTTAGAATAGATGCATGCATTGAAGGTCGAGGAGGGTTTTTGTACTCAAACATGACTCCAACAAAAAATTCTACATTCAAACAACAAGCCTATAGAATAATTAATGTGAATGGGGCCAATGTTGAAATTTTTTCAATTTGTGCTTTTGTGGACTGAAATTTGACATGCTAGGACAAAAAAAATGCATTGGCAATATTGGAGGATTTCCATACTCAAACTTGAGTCAAATAAACAATTATAAAATAAAATATCATTTGTTTATTCTATAAAAACCCAAAAATAAGGCGTTCCTACTCATGTACTTGACCCCACTTATAACTAACATGTGGATGGGGCCAATGCTGAATTTTTTTTTATTTGTTCTTGTATCGATTGAAATGTTACATGGTTAGTCTAGACACATACAATGATGGTATGGGGGGGTTTCTAGAATCAAACATGACTCACATAAACAATTCAACAATCAAACAACAAGCCTATTCAATCTACCAAAAATTGGCATATTCCTAAAAGCATCAAAGCTCTGAGAGGATTCCTGAGTCTTAGATGATAATATAGAAACTTCATTGGGAACTATGCAAGCATGGAAACTCCAATCATATATCCCTTGAAGAGGAATTCATTTGCGTGGAATGAAGAGGATACCCTAGAATTCTGAATATTAAAGTAACATGTGGTTTTAGTGAAATCTTCTTAGTAGAATGTGATGCATCATGACAAGGAATTAGGGAAACATTTGGTGTAGGAAGGAATACCATTGGATTTTGAAATTAAACAACTCAAGGGAAATAATTTGGTTAAATATATATATAAATGAAAAATAAATGTTAGTTATTATATATATAATCACATGAATATACAAACATGTTTTTTCCCATCATCATCAACATAGGAGGGAAAGGTAATAAGGGTGGTTGTGCACAGCTAGGATCTCCCAAATACAAATGTTCCATATACACCAATTATGCAAAATCATCGTAATATAGATTAAAATGCACTAAAAATCAAATTATTTTCCTTCTACCACCCCTCGAGACATGGTTAGTCCTATTAGCCTATATATTCTCTCCTAGGGATGCATGAACTATTACTCCAAATGCATTGGCCACTTAATCTTACTCAAGAAA
>JZKD02S1767396.1:34627-47819 GCA_000966675.3 Picea glauca
CGGTGGAGACTGGGAGAGAGTTTCCATTAAAGATTAATTAATTAATTAATGATTTAGGGTTAGGTTAGTCTCAAAAATTGTTATAAAAGAGAAGGAAGGGAAGGAAGAGAGGGGAAGGAGAAGGACGGTTAGCGTAACGATTCGCTACTGAGTTGCGGTCTTGACGGATTGCTTATGGGAGTTGGGTATATCTCGGCTATATTGGAGTGGTAGCTCCGCCTGTTGAGGCAGGCTGAGACGCTATTTTATTTCTGGTGCTTGTGTGGCCCCTTTGCGGCTCGGGGGGTTAAGGGGGAAGAAGAGTACCCCTAACGTTGGCTGGGAGGTACCGGTGAGCATTCGAAGGTCGGCGAGCAGGAAGGATACGGCGCAACAGCAGCTCCGAGCACGCGGACATCATCAAGGCAGGAGAAGGGCAATGGTATGGTTCTAACTTGTCATTTATAATGCATTTACCTTCTACATTCAATGTATTGATGAAAGATATTGTGGTTACTCGTCATACTCGTCGTGGTCTTGTAAATAAATTTTAAAAGATGGATGTATGTATTTGCATTTACCTTCGGCAATCAATGTATTGGCGAGAATCTTATGTTACTCGTTTTACTAGTCGTGGTCTTGTATGTAAATTTTTAAAAAATTGGATGTATATATTATAATACATTTTTATTTCCAGCACTCAAGGTTGTGTATATAAATTTTTTAAAAAAAGGGATGGATGTACATATTATAATGCATTCTTATTTCCAGCATCCAAGGTTATTAATGAGGATACGGTGAACACTCGTCATTCTCGTCTTGGTTTCTACAACAAATTTTAAGATGAATGTATACATTTATAATGCATTTTTACCTTCGGCATTCAATGTTATTAATGAGGATATTATGGGTGCTCGTTATTCTCGTCATGGTTTCTGTAAACAAATTCTTTAAGATGAATGTGTACATTGGTTGAAATTGTTGTGAACTCTATGGGATCACCGGTGTCGAATTTTGTAAGTTTCCGTGAGGGGCACCTGCTAAAAGTTGAGTTCTAGCATAGTCGCATCCACAGATACAGGTATATATATATATATATATATATATATATATAGATAATAAACTGAAACTAATGTTTTAAGTTCAAGAATAGTCTTAGTTCCAGATTTCGTTCTTCTCTGCCGATGAAAATAAGAAAATTTTATTAGAAATTGGTTAAATTTGCAGTTGTATTAGAGTGATTGTATCAACCATCGCGCAGAATAGGAAATGTCTATGTAGCCGAGGATTCGATCCCTCGAAGAGTTTTTGGTATAATTGAACGCGCAGCTTACATCTCAACTCAGCAAAGAACCTTTTGACAATATCGTTCCTAGCAGACTGGATCACGTTTTACAGTCCTTGAGACTATTATCGCTCGAGGCGGTTATGGATTTATAGGTATTACAGGTTATTCAGTTCTAGTTTGTTTTAGCTCAGCGCCTGGGGTGATTGAAGTGGTTTTCACATTACTTCAGTCTCTCATAAACCCTGATTGATGACACCACTCAGTGTTAAAAACCTGGTAGTGATATTCCTCAAAAGTCTGAGCCAATTTCTGGGTTCGTGTAAATCTCCTCTCCTCCCATCGGGCTCATCTGAGTGCACTGGAACGGGGATGCTTCTGTCTTATTCTGTCAGAGGTGCCACGGATCTGAATCAAACCTTTCCTTGATAGACCAAGTAGTTATCGCTCGAATCTGTTCATCCTTTTTGCCAATCACGAACTCTGAGTCAATCGTCGAACCTTAGAGACTTCTGGGAGGCGTGTTCATTGTCGCTCACACTAGCGATGACAGAAGTTATTACGGAATTCGACATCACCTGAATTATAGCATTGACCGGTGACTGATGTTGTTTGCAGATCTTAGGTACCCCTGTGACTGTGGTAAAAGGTTTATTTATGGTAATTAGTTCCTCTGTTCATCTTTTACTAATAAACTCTTTTATTGCATGTCTGGCAAATCCATTCAGTCGGTCTCATTTGGAACACCTGGCGAATTTCGCGTGAACCACCCGAGAATTATAGAAGATAGGAATCGATTAGATTATGTATCTCTTTAAACCGCCCTTCACGGCCTGCGCTGGCAATTTCAGGTTCCTTCGATACCTCTTTCAGAACTGTTGAGTTAAACTATTAAAGTCCCTAGAATTTCTAATAGTGCACGGTTCGCTGACTGGATACAACTCCCAGATTAGTTAATAAATAAATGCTTTTCCTTTAGGTGGTGTTTTGGTTATAATAGTTAAACGAATGCTAACCGACGGTGTACAGAAATGGATCGACCTTGTCAATGCAGTTCTTGTAGTTACAAATCGGACATGCTGTTAGGGTTTTAGGCGTGCTACGTATCTTGACAAAAACAAAGGAGCCATCCAAAATTTTTGACTTACCGTTGACTGATAGTTGAGCTGAAACGTTGATATGATTCTTTAGCAGTGTAATTGTTGTCTAACCGAAGTTCAACAGTCGTATCCTAAGTTACAGTAACAGTATAACCAACCTTCGGATACCCGATCACGCCAGTTATGATGATGTTATTTAGATGATCTTTTTATATAGGGTTCCCTTTGTGGGAGTTCGGTTATTCAAGTAGGCCTTTAACCAGTGTATTTACTACCTTCGTTTCTATTTTAGAGATGCAATAGAATATTATTATCGGTTTTTACTCAACCTCAACGTGAAGTGATGTCATCAAGTTTTAGATATTATTAGTAATAAATATTGTTATTTAATTAGCTCATTAAATTATGGGATGCTAAATATGGTCAATTCTATTTAAAATGATTGTTGCGTTAGTAATATATCAATGAATTATTATTCCAGATCAAGAGATGTTATTAAGTTTTATACTAATACTTAGGTAAGTTCATTAAGTGATGAAATGCCTTCCTTGTCATTTGTAATTCGGAGGGTTAGAGAATATCCAATCACATGGCTAATTTAGGTAGTGCTAATTATGGTTATGTCATGTGATAATGGTTGTATGTGTCATTTTTCAATCATGAGGGTATATCGGTATATTCAAGCATGGTGTCATTTTAGGTGGTGTTAACTATGGGTATCGATTTGATATGAGAATGAATGTAATTGTCATTTAAATTCATGAGAGCATATTGGTATAATTGAGTATGTTGTCATTTAAGGTGGTGTTAATTATGGTTGTTAAAATATGTCCTTCAATAGGATAATGGTTGTATTTGTCCACTCCAATCATGAGGGCATATTGGTATATTCAAGCATGTTGTCATTTTAGGTGGTGTTAATTATGGGTATTGATATATGTGATTCGATATGATAATGAATGTAATTGTCATTTAAATTCATGAGAGCATATGGTATATTTAAGTATGTTGTCATTTTAGGTGATGTTAATTATGATTATTAAATGTGTCATTACAATATGATAATGGTTACATTCGGTCATTGCAATCATGATGGCAATTGTGGAAAATTTAATTATATAGTTATTGAGGGTGTGATGTTAATTAGATTGAATTGTGAGGAGGTTCATATGTCGATGTAAATAAAAGGTAAAAAGTTTTGTGACTGGGGTTTCAAAAAAAATAAAATATATATATATATATATATATATATATAAGTATATAACGTATAACATTTTCACCCGTCATTTGAATGGTAGTCATGACATGGAGGGTTCTTACATCATACACAACAACCAAAATGGATGGTGTTTATTCCAAGTGGCATACACAATAGGCCAATTGTGTATGCCAAGTGGTATACACAGCATGCCCAATGGGCCTACTCTGTTTTCCAATTGGAATAGACAAAAACCATTGTGGTTTGTTGTGTATGCCAATTCGCATACACAAAAACCATTGGTCTTGTTGTTGTGTATGCAAAGTTGTATACAGAAAATTATGTTGGGAATGTTGTGTATACCACTTGGCATACACAAAAACCACAATTTCTTTTGATTTTGGAATCAATTTGTGTGTGGAAAGGAAGGGAAAAAATAATTAACAATCTTACAACCAATCTTACACATAATTTTCCAAGACAAAATGCCAATTATTTATTCTTAACTTGGTTTGAGTTGAATTTGAGAAAAATATGTAGTCATTTATAAGATAGTTGAATTGTTGGATTACCAAGAACTTTGGATGAACATTAAAGAATGTGTGTTCATATCTTTGTAGGATATTAGCATTGGTAAATATATTATTATTTCCATTATAAACAACACTCCAATAGGTTATTTGGTTTATGTGCATCAGGAGTCTATCGAAATGAAAAGTTTGGATCACTCATCATTCTTCATGGGACTAGATGAACATATTTAAGAATGTTGTTTATTTGCTTATTCTGATTTCAAAACTTTAAAAATATTTAAGTGGAAAAGTTCATGTGGCTACCAGAGGATTAAGAGGGCATTTATACATTCACATGGATGTAAGAGCACAAGTATAAAATGATTTGCAGGGAACCCAATTTTAAAGAATGTATTCCAACATATATGTTGAAGTTTACATTTCATGGAAATAGAAACCAAATATTTATCCAAGTATAATTGGGGATATAGAAGATTATGGTGTAAAGGTAAAATACAATTATGACATATAAATCGATGATAATATTAAATTCATTTAAGCATGTGGGTTAGTAATCAATAATTGGCTCAAGACTAATCTAAATTCATAATTGAAATCCAATGTACGATGTGTGTGGAGGAATTAAAATTTTATGAATTCATAATTTAAATACAATGTATGATGTGTGTGGGGAAATTATGGTCACTATATTCTAGTGACCGTCATTCAAAACAGGAACTGAGGAGTTGGTTTTGACTTCCATATGACCATCTATTCTTTTGTGTTAATAATTATATGTGTGTAGCACATGTAAGTCAATATATATAAACCATATACAATGAAAAACGTTGTTAGGTGTTACTTTTAGGTTAAAGAAGTTAAATAATTCAATGTTGTAAATACCCTCTTTCATTGAACAATTTTTATATGTGAATGTGAAATATTCAAATTTGTTATAGTATGTACTTGTTCTACTTACCAAAATTGGTTTTGAAAAAGGAATTTTTTTGTAGTGTTTGCATGCAAAATAGTTTACATAAGATCAATGTCTAAAAGTCAAGATTAGGTGGCTTGTTATCTTCTCTACAAACTACTTGCATGTTACTCTCTTATCATGATAATGTGGAACCAATCCTTTCATGTTAAATAGTCATATGATTCCTCGTCTCTCTTTGCACACTTGTCAATATACACTCTTTTGCTCTCTACCTTGAGTTTTTTCTTCTTAATTTCAACATGAAAGAAAAGGTTCAAGAATTGAAATTTAAGCATTAGTCAATACTTTCATTTTTACCAATTTAATGATTGATTTTGTACATGATCAAAGATCTATTGGTAACATATTCGACAATAGGAAACATGGAACATATCACCTTTATTGGACATGCATGGGAACTAACTCAGGATGCACTTGAAATGTATGCATGCAATGCATGTCATGCATGAAAAATGCAACTTATGCAACTATGCAACTATGAAACTTATGCAACTTTATGCAACTTTATGTTTATGAATTTTTTACCAATTTAATGATTGATTTTTACATGATAAAATCTCTATTGGTAACATATTACACAATACAAAACATGGAACATATCACCTTGACTGGACATGAATGTGAACTAACTCAGCATGCACTTGACATGTATGCATGCAACATGCAACTTATGCAACTTTATGCAACTATGAAACTTTATGCAACTTATGCAACTTTATACAACTTATGCAACTTTATGTATGTCATGTATGCAACATGCAACTTATTCAACTATGCAACTTTACACAACTATGCCACTATGCAACTTTATCCAACTTTATGTTTATGCATTTTTTACCAAATTTAATGATTGATTTTTACATGATCAAAGCTCTATTGGCAACATATTCCACAATAGAAAACATGTAACATATCACCTTGACTCGACATGCATGTGAACTAACTCAACATGCACTTGAAATGTATGCCTGCAATACATGACATGCATACAACATGGAACTTATGCAACTATGCAACTTATGCAACTTTATGCATGTCATGCATGCAACAGTGAAATTATGCAACTATATGCAACTATGCAACATTTGAAACTTTATGGAACTTAAGAAAATTTATGCAACTTTATGAAACTTATGCAACTTGAATCTTATACATGGAAATTTGAATTTCTTCATGGTGGATAGTGTTACACGTGACAACGCACTAGATCATTACATTTACATCATTTGTGATATCAGGAAGATTGTTTATTTCTAGCTCATGGGAATTTTATGTTCAACCTAACTTTTGCTAGATGCCTTGACGTTTTCTCATGGATAATAAGTCTTGATGTGATATCCCAAAAAAAGAAAATATTTTTGAAATTCAAATCTGTTGAAAATTAATTCCATTTTTAGTAAATTCGAATTTGGAATTTTTTTTCCATTTATGGCAATTCTGAATTTCAAATTTGATGATTGTATTTAATTATTATGACTGTTGGGCAGAGATCTGATTTGACCCAGCTAACTATTTGACTATGACACTTGTATGAAAAAAGAATATTTTATATTGATTGCAGGAGGACAAATGGAACAACCATGTTAAATTTAGCTGAGCATGACTCCATGAGTTGGGAACACATTGGAATTAAATTTGGGCTGATTGTTACAAGTGGAAAATCAATGATTTGGCCATTGGAAGCCCCTTAAAATTAGGGATTTAGAAAGTTGTGAAAATTCCCAAGGGAGGGAAAAAAAGATACCTAGGCAAACTAGTAAATAGCATATGTGAGGAGGCAGGACACTACCAAGTATGCTAGGAAAGGAGACTATTGATTTATTTTTCTTGTTGTTATGAGCACTACTGTGGGAGTGTGAGGAAAGGGGATTATGTTGGAATTGAAGGAAATTGTTGGAGAGAAGATTTCAATTCGCGCCCATGGATTCATGGTCAGGTTAGGGGGTGAATCGGGCAAGTAGATTGGCTACCTTGTTCTACGGTTGGGAGGAACGTGGATATTCCCTTTGGCTTCCTGCAAATTTGCTTAAGATATGCTACTCTACCTTATCCTGGTTAAATGTCATGTGTTGCAATCTGTTTACTTCTATGAATGAATTTCAGGTTGAATGTTGTGGTGGGAAGATCTATCCATTACTTCCTAGTCGTTAGCTAGAAATGGACTTATTTATTTAGACGTGATGTTGATTAATTATTAAGGTCATTGAATGTATTAACCAGTAAGATGAGTTCTATAGAAGTTACTAATCTCATAATAGAATGGACCACAGACTACATCTATCTTCTTAATTAATTTCTGTTGAGCAAAAGGAAAATAAAATTGTTTGCATAACATGATTGAAGTCACACGTGCCAATGTCTATGGCGAATTATATTTCCTATAGATGATTATAGTATATAGTGAGACTCCTCTAGTGAATATACAATTCAAATTCAAAATAAATACACCCTATATCACAGAGGTATTATTCGATATGCATGTAAACCTGTATAGGTATTTTTATGAACAGATATATATATTATAATGGGCGTTCTGTATCAGTGGAACAATGATGCTACAGTAAATTTACTACAACAGAATCTAGAAGAACTAGGTAAATATATAAACATATAAGTAGGAAAATAATTCCACAAACTCCACAGACCCCATTACAGAAATATTTGAGTGTATGTAAATCAGTATGGTTATGATAGTAATTTAGAGATGACTTTCTTAATCAAAGGTGCACCTAAAGTATAACCAAAAATTTATTTCGTAGTAACAATGTTTTTTATTTCTGGTGAGTAGACTGATAAAAGGCTCAATTAATAGCTGTAGTAGAAAACAAAAGGTAAGTAGTAATTTTTGCATAGCGAAGCCACGATGTTTTATGTTTAATCAAGGAAAGATAGTGTTGTGGGTATAAAGGAGTAAAGTAAGCACCTGAAATAAACAAAAATGAATCCTGGAAGTCTTGATCTATTACAATCTCATTCGAACAAATATATTTTCCTGTATTTTTTCCAACCGTTATATATTAAAAACCCCAAAATCTGGTTGGAATTCCACATGCATAGGTTCTTCCACGAAATATTCTATGCAACTAGATTGATGAGTCAAACCTCGAATGGGTGGAATAAGACTTAGGTTCAAACTCCTACCAAAACTAATTTTATATCATAATATAAGTATATGATGCATGAACGAAATCTAGAAGTCATCGCACAATCCCGGTGGAGAAACAAAACCCTTAGGCACACTTGTTACTGTGCTAGTTTTAGTTATACTACTGCGAATTTTGGGGAGGGAATGTGTAATAAACAATGAGATCAATTCTAGAAAAATAACTAGAATAACTCAAGAAAAGAATTCGAATCTGTAATGACAAACCGTTTTCGTAAATATAGAGGAGAATGTTAAACACATAAAGTGACAGATTACAACCCATATCCACAACAAAATAAACTCAATACATAATTATCATATTACTTAAATGGAACGACTATCTAGATATCACAAATCCAACCAGGCGCAAGCTTGGTGTGTTTTTCTATGTACCAAAATATTTATACAAACAAGGGTGTACCCTGTATCAACTAATACAGAACTTGGAATTAAAAGTCTTCAAAGTATTAGGGATGGGACATAGCGTTGACCATCGGTGCATGTAAACTTGAAATGAATTAGACGGAAGGGCACTGTTTTTTGGAACCTGAATACCTGTTGAAGGAGTGAAGAGGGTGTTTCCACGCTTCAGCGTGACCGCACCTGCACAAAGTAATGTGAAACATTAAAATATATCCAACAGGAATAATATGATCAAATTAAGGAGCAAAAATGTAATTAGAAAGGGGCCAGTGAAATACTTAACTGTAGTGGAGGGTTTCATAACCTTCACCATCTCGCTACACCGTGTGCCTCCCAAACAGAAAAGGGAAGAGGAGTTTGTGTCCCCCTGATGGGTACCCTCGCACATCGAAGGGGCCCATGATTAGCGATGAATACCAGTATTTAATCCAAAGAAAAATTGCAGGAAATGATATGCGTATAATGATCATAAAGTAATGGTAAATATAAAACCAATGTGACATTTCAAACATAAATAGAGAGGATTTAAACACCTCTGGCCATTAGAACATCGCTTCTAATCGATATAATAACGCTAGTGAACACATTAATTAAACACATAAATATTCAAGATCAACACTGTGCCGAAAGGTATGTTACACACCCAAGTAAGGGAAACCCGGACATGACACTCTGTCATCTAAGAGACTAAGCGATGGAGGAAACCAAGCCCAATAACAAAATTTCAATCAAAAATAGAATATCCTGAATGCACATTTATAACAGACACCGTGATAAGTTCCTCCACAAGAGGAGAATAGCTCGGCCTCGGCAGGAAGGCTAGTACAGAGAAAGGGGATAAACTGTGAAAATCCCTAAACCTTGCTAGAGTACCATCTACCCCTTTTTACAGTAACCTCGAACTAAAACGATAATTCTACCGAGGAAGTGACCAGGAATAGGAGCATGCGGAGACCTACTTGACGAGATAGAAAGATCTGAATGCATAAATAGAAGAATAGTAAAGGGAAAACTTACCCCGCACAAAGATGCCCATCGAGAAGTTCCTTCCAAGTTTTCCACGCATGTGGCATAGGGGATGAATCAAAAAGTCATGACCACGATGCTAAATACAAATGGAAAATGGTCTGAAACATTTCTTTCTCCTTCACCAAACCAAAACCAGAATGAAAGTGAAAGCACTGGAATAACCTTTCTCATGGAGTAATGGGGATGGGGTATTCGTACTTGGGCCATGTGAATATGGTAAGTTTTTGACATTGCATTGGGGAACGTAGGACGAGTACTGAACCAAATAGACTCATCTCAGATCCCCTTAAGTGTTGCAGATAGGCCTTTAAGGCAAGATGGTTCCGACCTCTATCAGTTTCTCAAAATATTAATGACAAGGTACACCGGGTAGCCTACGTAGGGTTACTTTTTCATCTTACTATACTCGTTATGTGCTAAACCTAACCACCATCGCATTAACCATCCAAATTGGATAGCCTAATATCATTAAGTACCGGAAATTTCCTAGTTGCACGATGGTAACCTAACCTTACCAAGTTTAGCCTCTGTGTGCTTTATTTCATGGTGGAAATTAGTGTCTGATTTTATACCCAACAGTATCTGTTTAAAAGTATTATGAATAATTTTATCCTCTTCTTGTAGACCCTATAATAATATATATTAGAACGAATGTTATAAGGCCTTGCATCTACGACCATTGCATTAATATGATAGTGGTTCTAAGTAGTTACATCTCCATATCATAAAGTGGGTTTTGGAAACGAAAACGATGGATAATACCAAGTTGCAATGAAACAAGATATCCCTAGATATGTACCTTTGTTGGTATATAACTCAATACCGAAATAGGAAGAGGCGACTATATGTTAAAATAGGATAGATAAGTAAAAGGCAATAAGACTGTTGTACGTTATGGTTGACGAATGACTGAAAACTTTAAAGACACAGAATCAACTCAAAGTACCCAATTAAAAAAAAAAAAATGTAAATTTTGAGGTACATTACATATGGTATCAGAGCAAAAAGGTTACAACACTAGACCTGAACAGGGCCACAATAGATGCTTTATGTAAAACTAATAAAAATCTTATGGTTACAAACAGAAAGCTATTTTTGTTTTGTGTTAATTATGGTAGCTCAGGACGATGCAGAAATCAAGATGGGAGAAAAACCGCAGCAAGGACCCCTTGGAGATCCAAGACAGAACAGTGATGTAAGCTCACCCATGGAAGTGTTAGAAACAATGAGGAACCTTATTGTTGAATTACAGATTTTCAAAGCAGACAATGAAAAATTGAAAAAGGCACAACATGAACAGCAAGAGATAAATGAAGTCATGTTGCGCAGTATAGTGACCAAGAAAATCCCAAAGGACGATAACCATGAGGAAGAAGTCAACAAAAGGGCGTCTGAGAACTCAAGGACGAAAATAGGAAAAGGAGATAGTTCATCGGAAGGAACACCTTCAGCTGAAGAAAAAACTAAATCTGATAGAAAAAGAAAACAAGTAGACCACCTCGAAGGAGAATTTGAAAATTTAGACCAACTACCTTTGATGGAGAATCCAAGACGGAAAAAGAAGCTGAGGCATGGTTATTGGACATCAAAAAATACTTCCAGATCTACAACTATTGCAGCAACATGAAGGTCAGAATGACCATCTACATTCTGAAAGGGAAGGCCAATATTTAGTGGCAGGACCTGAAATTGGCCAAGGGCCTAAAGGAGAAACAGTTGGAGTGGTATGACTTTAAAAAAATATTTCAAGAAACAATACCTTTCGGAAAGTTACTATGAAAGGAACACAAAAGAGTTTTACGAGTTACGACTTGGACAGATGTTAATGGAGCACCTTATAAATAAATTTTTGTATCTGCTAAGGTTCGTACCGTACATCCGTGAGGATAAAGTAAAAATTCAGCGATTTCCAAGCTGTCTACCACAGTCCTACAAGGACAGAATTGAGTTTGACAACCCCAAATCCTTGAGCAAAGTATTTAGGAAAGAACGAATGTGCTACGATTAGTATAAACAATGGGTAGAGTTTTTGAAATCTTGGAAGGATAAGAAACAAGAGTGAATGAACCAACGGAAGAAGGGGTACCGACCAACTCCTTATCGAAATATAGCAAACAGTTTTTCGAGAAAGGATTTTCACTCCAAACATCCAAATACGCAAGGCGGTGGTAAACCAGTAAACCTGGGAATGAAGAAGTTTGGAGACAACCCCCGTGAGCCATTAAATTGTTGGGAATGTGGAGAGCCTCATCTAAGGAGGAACTGTCCACGTTTGAGTTCAACAAACAGAATTGCGGTTCATAATCTGTGGAAAGCCTCGACGGTGGGAGACGTGGGTAGAAGCCTACATCAGATAAATGCAACCATAGATGGTCGACAAGCTGACCACCAGTCCTCGGTGGTAGAAATCAAAGGTAAAATCAATGATACTCAAATTTCTAGTTTAATTGACCCTGAAGCTACATTAAGTTATATTACACCTAATGTGGCAGAGTCAAACAAACTTAAGAAACTGAAGCACACAAAATCATGGCTTGTACAATTAGCGACTGGTACTAAAATAAAAGTAGTTGACTTTGTTCCAGATTGTGAGTTCAACTTAGATGGTCAAAATATAAAGAGCCATCTGAACATCCTACCACTAGGATCTTGCGATATGATTATCGGGATGGATTGGTTGGAACAATACAAAGCAGTACTAGATTTCTATACAAAGATACTTAGCTATAAGGATGATTTTGGCACTGTTAGAACATCCCAAGGTATACCAAAACTAGTATCATTCAGACAAGTTTCAGCAATGAAACTCAAGAAATGTATGAGGAAGGGATGTCAAGTTTATGCCATCCAAGTAACAAATCTGCTAGATAAATATGATAATCCAAAACTAGAAAACTTTGTTGTCCTACGTGACTTCATAGACATGTTTGTGGATGAGATACTAGAATTACCTTCTGGAAGGGAAATAGACTTCTCCATAGACCTACTACCAGGTTCAGCCCCTATCTCAAAGGCACCTTACCGAATGAGTCTACTAGAACTGACAGAATTAAAAATACAGTTACAGGAATTATTGGACAAAGAGTATATCAGACCAAGTGTCTCACCATGAGGGGCACCAGTCCTCTTTGTGAAAAAGAAAGATGGTACTCTAAGACTATGTATCGATTATAGACAACTGAACAAAATAACTATTAAGAACAAACACCCCTTACCAAGGATAAATGATCTATTCGATCAAGTAGTTGGGGCCAAGATCTTTTCAAAGTTGGATTTACGATCCGGTTATCATCAAGTTCGGATAAAAGATGAGGACATAAGTAAAACAACTTTTCGGACAAGGTATGGACACTACGATTTCATAGTCATACCTTTTGGACTCACTAACGCACTAGCCACGTTTATGTGTCTGACGAACATAATTTTCAGTCAGTACTTAGACAAGTTCGTGGTAGTATTTATTGACGATATTCTACTCTATTCAAAAACGAAAGAGAACATGATGAACACTTAAGGATAGTTCT
>JZKD02S1767396.1:54633-67878 GCA_000966675.3 Picea glauca
AGCACAAGGCGCTTACATCTTCAAAAAATGGGTTTTTTAGAAGATCAACTCAATGATGGCTTGGCAAAAAATGCAGGTAAGAGGGCCAAATGACAGGTATGCATGTGTAGAGAAATTTAGGTTTATAACAAGGGAAATATCAGGAGAGTCAAAAACCCACACTTGTATGCTATGTCGGCATTGTGGCCACACTAGAGAATCACTGCTACCAATAACAGTCTCTGTAGGTTGTCAACTCTCGAGTTTTAAAAAATCCTACAAAATGAATACTTGACTTTATTAGATCATATAAAAAATATAAAACCAAAAATCATAAATGAATATATTTCATAGCTGATAAAATTATGTAAAGATGCCACTTACCCCATAAGAATGTATTTGATCTTTCAATGCATTAATTCATGTACTGATCTCCTCTGTCACGGGTCTTCTTCTAATCAAACCAAGTAATTCTATGTTTTCTCTTTTGAGGGACTTCCTAATAGTTTCCATTGGGTTTTTAGAATAAAATATTTATTCCTCAATCACCTCATCATCCACATTGAGTGTGGACTACAAACATCCAACAATAAAATTAAGGAAATTAATTTTAACATTAAATAAATATAGTTATTGTAATCAAATTTAGTTACTATTAATATTTACATGATGCGGCACATCAAGTGACTTTCCATGGTCACCTTGGATGGATGTAGCTGCAGGTGAATTTTCATGGTCACCCTAGATGGGCATAGCTGTAAGTGACCTTCCATGGTCACCTTGACACAATAAATCAATCAATACAATTTATGTTAATAATTGTAACATTAAAAAAAAATAGATATTGTAATCATATTAGAAACTATTATATAATAGAAAAAAAAATGTTATTACATCGAAGTTTAGCTGTTCAGAGCTGCCTCCAAACCGTGCAAGCATCCAAGCATGATCACTCTGCCATAATACAATAAGCAAGACAATTAATGCAAATGGTTGTGCAAGCATCGAAGCATGATCACTCTGCCATAATACAATAAGCAAGACAATTAATGCAAATGGTTCATTTAAATGGTATATAAGATAATTAATGAAAAAAAAATAATAGGAGTGACTGATAAAGGGTTTAGTTAAATGGTATATAAGATATTTACCCCCGTAGTAGCATCCCCTCAATCTATTCGATTCAAATTGTAATCGATCAACAATTCTTCACCTACAATTATTTATTATGTTGCACATACGAATATATGATTTTTGTTACACCCCTCAAATGTGGAATTTGGTTTCTTAGTTGTTGTCCCTAGTCATGTACTATTTATAAATCCCACAATGTCTCCAGAATATTTTGGCCTTCCTTCAATATACATAGTCATCCCTTTGTTTTAATTGTTGTCTCCTAGTTGTATATAATTGCCAGTAACTTTGTATCTCTGCATACTTCATGTATATCGAACCAACATCAACCAATGATTGTATTTGTAGCATGGTCCGGCATACTCCAGCAATTTAGTTACAGTGCCATATTTTACCTTTATGCCATCCATGGAAAATATCCCCAATCCATGTAAGGATGATGGAGAAATGTGATACATTCTCCCATTGATGAAGAAATATGTGTCCAATTGAGTTAGCTCCTTAGGTACCCATGGTTTCATTAGATGTATATACCTCAAGGGAAACTCAATGTCACCTATGTTCTCATCATCATAATCACATGACCCTCCTTCGACAATACAAAATTTCATGTGTGTACAAAATCTTCTCCTCACCTTTTCAGCTCTAGTTGATCTAGAACTTTTATATATAGTACAATACGTCTCACTTTCAACCTCTTCTATTATATCTTGATCCTCAGTTGAGGAAGATAGATCTGACAGGTACTTATTTGGTGGTACGTAAACTCAATAAAATGAGAAGATACGTTAGCGAGATAAATATTTTGGAAGAGATGACGATTGTTTACTTGAAAGTCATGAAATGTGAACTGCCTTCAACAAGCATGGTTTGATTAGAATGTAAGTACTTTTGAGATTGATGTCATGCTATTTTATGTCATTTCTCATGATTTTAATTTCTCATTATTTCTCATAGATAGATTTTCTCTAGATTTAGATGGTATGTTTGAGGATGATTTAGAGATGTGAAACTAGATTTGCACAAATCCATTTCTTCATGGTAATGAATTCACATTGATGAAGCTTGATCTCAGGTCAAGAGTAATTGCAGAGACTTTCACATTTTTATTTTTCAATGAAGATTTGTATTGGTCAGATAGATGAGTTATCATAGGCCTACCATTTTGTTAAATTTGGTAGCATCAACAATCATTCTCCAAGGAGAGGGACGATGGGCCACCCTGAGGCTAGCTAGGGAGATTTGGAGAGTTAACCAGTCTTGTGAGGTATTGACAAAATGCAAGAAGAACGTACAACCTTTGTGAGTAAACAAATAAGTTAGGACAAACAAGATACTTTATGATATTGCGAGTCAATATGTAAGTCTAATGCAAAATACAAGGGGAACATACAACCTCTGTGAGCATAGACAGTCTAGTGCAAAAGTAAGGGGGAATGTACAACCTTTGTGATCATAGACAAACTAGTGAAAATTTCAGGGGGAACGTACAACCTCTATGAGCCTAGTCAAGTGTAATGTACCTCAAAATTTACATTAAAAAAAGAAATTTAATTGGGTACTTTGAGTTGATTCTGTGTCTTTAATGTTTTCAGTCATTTGTCAACCATAATGTATAGCAGTCTTATTGGCTTTTACTTCTCTATCCTATTTTAACATATAGTCACCTCTTCCTATTTTAGTATTGAGTTATATATGAGCACAGGTACATAGCTAGGGATATCTTGTTTCATTGCAACTTGGTATTATCCACCGTTTTCGTTTCCAAAACCCACTTTATGATATGGAGATGTAACTACTTAGAACCATCATCATATTAATGCAATGGTCGTAGATGTAAGGCCTTATAACATTCATTCTGATATATATTATTATAGGGTCTACAAGAAGAGGATAACATTATTCGGAATACTTTTAAACATATATTGTTGGGTATAAAATGAGACACTAATTTGCACCATGAAATAAAGCGCGCATAGGCTAAACTTGGTAAGGTTAGGTTACCATCGTGCCACTAGGAAATTTCCGGTACTTAACGATATTAGGATATCCACTTCGGATGGTTAATGTGATGGTGGTTAGTTTCATCACATAACCAATATAGTAAGATGAAAAAGTAACCCTATGTAGCCTACCGGGTGTACCTTGTCATTAATATTTTGAGCAACTGATAGAAGTTGGAACCATATTGCCTTAAAGGCCTATCTTCATCATTTAAGGGGCTCTGAGATGAGTCTATTCGGTTTAGTACTCAGCCTACATTCCCTAATGCAATGTTGACAACTTACCATATTCACATGGCCCAAGTACAAATACCCCATCACCATTACTCCATGTGAAAGGTTATTCCAATGCTTTCACTTTCATTCTGATTTTGGTTTGGTGAAGGAGAAAGAAACATTTTAGAAAATTTTCCATTTGGATTTAGCATCATGGTCATGAGTTTGTGATTTGGCCCCTGTGCTAGATGGGTGGAAAACTTTGAAGGAACTTCTCGACGGGTAGCTCTGTGTGGGGTAAGTTTTCCCTTGACTGCTCTTCTATTTATGCATTCGTATCTTTCTGTCTCTTCAAGTAGGTATATGCATGTTCCTTTTCCTGGTAAGTTCCTCAGTACCATTCTATTTTTACTTCGAGGTTACTGTAAAAAGGGGTAGATGGTACTCTAGCAAGGTTTAGGTATTTTCACAGTTTATCCCCTTTCTCTGTACTAGCCTTCCTGTTGAGGCTGATTTATTCTCCTCTTGTGGAGGAACTTATCACGGTGTCTGTTATAAATGTGCATTCGAAATATTCTATTTTTTTATTGAACTTTTGTTATTGGGCCTGGTTTCCTCCATCGGTTAGTCTCCTTGATGTCAAAGTGTCATGTTCAGGTTTCCCTTACTTGGGTGCATAACAGAACTTTCGACACAGTGTTGATCTTGAATTTTTTTTTGTTTAATTAATGTGTTCGTTAGCATTATTATGTCAATTAGAAGCAACTTTCTAATGGCCGGAGGTGTTTTAATCATTTCTGTTTATGTTTGAAATGTCACATTGGTTTTATATTTACCATTACTTTATGATCGTTATACGCATATCATTTCCTGCAATTTTTCTTTGGATTAAATACTGGTATTCATCGCTAATGATGGGCCCCTTTGATGTGATAGGGTACCCATCGGGGGGACATGAACTCCTCTTCCCTTTTCGGTCTGGGAGACACACAGTGTAGCACGATGGTGAAGGTTATGAAACCCTCCACTATAGTTAAGTATTTCAACGGCCCCTTTCTGATTACATTTTTGTTCCTTAATTTAATCATATTATTCCTGTTGGATATATTTTAATGTTTCACATTACTTTGTGCAGGTGCGATCATTCTGAAGCATGGAAACGCCCTCTTCACTCCTTCAAGAGGTATTTGAGTTCCAAAAAATAGTACCCTTCCGTCGAAGTCATTTTGAATTTACATGCACCGATGGTCAAGGATATGTCCTGTCCCTAATACTTTGAATACTTTTAGTTCCAATTTCTGTATTAGTTGATACAGGGTCCACCCTGATTTGTATAAATATTTTGGTACACAGAAAAACATGCCAAGCTTTCACCTGGTTGGATTTGTGATATATAGACAATCATTCCATTTAAGTAATATGATCATTATGTATTGAGTTTATTTTGTTGTGGATACAAGTTCTAATCTGTAACTTTTTGTGTTTAACAGTCTCCACTATATTTTTGAAAACGGTTTGTCATTACAGTTTCAAATTCTTTTCCTAAGTTATTCTAGTTATTTTTCCAGAATTGATCTCATTGTTGATTACACAGTCCCTCCCCAAAATGATTCGTCCATGCACAGTAGTATACCTAAAACTAGCACAGTAACAAGTGCGCCTAAGGGTTTTGTTTCTCCACCGGGATTGTGCGATGACTTCCAGATTTCGTTCAAGCATCGTATACTTATATTCTAATATAAAATCAGTTTTGGTAGGAGTTTGTACCTGGGTCTTATTCCACCCATTCGAGGCTTGACTGATCAATCCAGTTGCATATAATATTTTGTGGAAGATCCTATGCCTGTGGAATTCCATCCATATTTTGGGGTTTTTAATATATAACGGTTGGAAAAAATATAGGAAAATATATTTGTTCGATTGAGATTGTAATAGATCGAGACTTCCAAGATTCCTGTTTCTTTCTTCCAGGTGCTTACTTTACTCCTTTATACTCGCAACACTATATTTCCCTGATTAAACATAAAACATCGTGGCTTCGCTATGCAAAAATTACTATTTACCTTCTATTTTCTACTACAACTATTAATCGAGCCTTTTATTAGTCTACTTACCAGAAATTAATAGCATTGTTACTATGACATAAATTTGTGGTTATACTGTAGGTGCACCTTTGATTAACAGAGTCATCTCTAAATTACTATCATAACCATACCGATTTAAATACACTCAAATATTTCTGTAATGGGGTCTGTGGAGTTTTCATAATTATTTTCCTACTTATATGTTTATATATCTACCTAGTTCTTTCGGATTCTGTTGTAGTCAGTTTACTCCAACGTCATTGTTCCATTGATACAAAATGCCCATTATAATATATATATATATATATATATGTGTGTGTGTGTTCATAAAAATACCTATATAGGTTTACATGCATATCGAATAATACATCAGTGATATAGGGTGTATTTACTTTGAATTTGAATTGTATATTCACTAGAGGAGGCTCACTATATACTATAATCATCTATAGGAAATATAATTCTCCATAGACATTGGCACACCTGACTTCAATCATGTCATGCAAACAATTTTATTTTCCTTTTTCTCAACATAAATTAATTAAGAAGATAGATGTAGTCTGTGGTCCATTCTATTATGAGATTAGTAACTTCTGCAGAACTCGTCTTACTG
This sequence comes from Picea glauca, assembly GCA_000966675.3. Taxonomy (NCBI): domain Eukaryota; kingdom Viridiplantae; phylum Streptophyta; class Pinopsida; order Pinales; family Pinaceae; genus Picea; species Picea glauca. The sequence goes on from JZKD02S1767396.1 coordinate 60,663, forward strand.
GTTAATACATTCAATGACCTCAATAATTACTCATCATAACGTCTAAATAAATAAGTCTGTTTCTAGCTAACGACTAGGAAGTAATGGATAGATCTTCCCACCACAACACTCAACAGTAAATTCATTGATAGAAGTAAACAGATTGCAACACATGACATTAAACCAGGATAAGGTAGAGTATCATATCTGAATCAAATTTGTGAGAAGCCAAAGGGAACATCCACATTCCTCCCAACTGTAGAATAGGGCATCCAATCTACTTGCCCGATTCATCCCCTAGCCTGACCATGAATCCATGGGGGCAAATTGAAATCTCCTCTCTATCAATGTCCTTCAATTCCAGCAGAATCCCCTTGCCTCACACTCCCACAGTATTTCTCATAACAACAAGAAAAAAAAAATCAATAGTCTCCTTTCCCAACATACTTGGTAGCATCCTGCCTCCTCACATATGCTATTTACTAGTTTTCCTAGGTCCCTTTTCTTTCCCTCCCTTGGGAATTTTCGCAGCTTTCTAAATCCCTGATTTCCAGGGGCTACCAATGGCCAAATCACTGATTTTCCACTTGTAACAATCAACCCAAAGTTAATTCCAATGTGTTCCCCACTCATGGAGTCATGGTCAACTAAATTTAACATGGTTGTTACATTTGTCCTCCTGCAATCAATATAAAATATTATGTTTTCATACAAGTGTCATAGTCAAATAGTTAGTTGGGTCAAATCAAGTCTCTACCCAATAGTCATAATAATTAATTACAATCATCAAATTCCAAATTCAGAATTGTCATAAATGGCAAAAAATTTCCAAATTCGAATTTACTAAAAACATAATGAATTTTCAGCAAATTTAAATTTCAAAAATATTTTCTGTTTTTGGGACATCACATCCTTTCCTCCGTCAGTAAAACACTGTCCTCAGTGTTCATTCCTTCCCTGGAACAAGATTGGATGAGATTTCCACAAATCTCCCTCCAACTCCCAGGTGGCCTCCTCAGGACTAAAGTGCTTCCATTGCACCTTTACCTGAGCGACGACTCTGTTCCAAAGTGTTATTTCTCTCCGGTCCAGAATGTGCAGGGGTTCCACCTACACCAAGTTCCAATCAATCATATGAGTAGGGTCATGAATATACTTTTTCAACAAAGAAATATGAAATACATTATGAATTCTCATATTGGTTGGGAGTGCCAGTTGGTATGCTACGGGTCTAATTCGAGCTAGTATCTCAAAGGGTCCACAAAACCTGAGTGCCATCTTGGCATAGTTCTCAAACTTCAACGAGCTTCTTCGGGCTTTGACCTTCAAATAAACATGGTCTCCCACTTGGAATTCCAAGTCTCTTCTTTTCTGATCTGCATAGCTTTTTTGTCTATCCTGTGCTTCTTTCAAATTCTGTTGTACCTTCCTTACTTTGTTTTTCATTTCTTGGAGCATCTCTGGTCCCACCATGAGTCTGTCCACTGGGTTATCCCAGCTAATTAGAGTCGTACATTTTCTGTCGTACAATATTTTTAAAAGGGATCAATTTAGCCGAAGTCTGGTATCCATTGTTATATTCAAATTCTACCAAGTGTAGATAGTCTTCCCACTTGTTTGGTTTTGTTCTTACGTGCATGCAGAGAATATCCTACACGATTTGGTTTGTCCTTTCGGTCCATCCATCCGTTTGTGGGTGATAACTCGTACTGAAATTCAATTTAGTATTTAACCCTGCAAATAATTCCTTCCAAAAGGCGGATGTGAATTTTACGTCTCTATCTGAAATCACCATTTTAGGAATACCACGCAGTCTAAAAATTTATTTCATGAATATTTCAACAATTTTTATAGCTTTAAAAGTAGACTTCACAGGAATAAAGTGTGCAAACTTACTGAGTTTATCAATTACAACCATAATAGAATCGTTTTGTTTCTATGTTTTAGGAAAACCTGTTATAAAATCCAGCGATATGGTCTCTCACTTCCATTCTGTTACTGGTAATGGTTGTAATAGATTGGCTGGATGCTGGTGTTCGGCCTTAACCTGCTGACAATCTTGGCACCTAGCCAAGTATTCTTCTATTTCGCTCTTCATATTAGGCCAATAAAATAGTTTTCTAAGTGTTGTTCTCATTTTCTGGTAACCTAGGTGGCTAGAATACGGTTTCTTATGCACTTTATCCAAGACTGTCAATTTTAACTCTGCAGAATCTGGTAAATAAAGCATGTTTTTAAATCATAGTAGTCCCTTCTTGTCGATACTTAGATCCATTTTATCTGAGTTTGCGGTATTGTTATGTAATTTTGCCATTACCTTAGTGTAATTTCCATCGTTAATACCTATTGTGCTTATCCTTTGTTCTAGATCACTTTTGGCCCTGCTAATACTTATCTTGAATATCCCATGGACTCTTCTACTTAAAGCGTCTGCTACTTTATTTTCCTTACCCTTGATATGTCGGACCTCAAAGTCGAATTGACTTAAGAAGGCTAGCCACCTTGCTTGTCTTGCATTAAGTTTTGGTTGGTTAAACAAATATTTCNACTGAAATTCAAGTTAGTATTTAACCCTGCAAATAATTCCTTCCAAAAGGCGGATGTGAATTTTACGTCTCTATCTGAAATCACCATTTTAGGAATACCACGCAGTCTAAAAATTTCTTTCATGAATATTTCAACAATTTTTATAGCTTTAAAAGTAGACTTCACAGGAATAAAGTGTGCAGACTTACTGAGTTTATCAATTACAACCATAATAGAATCGTTATGTTTCTGTGTTTTAGGAAAACTTGTTATAAAATCCAGCGATATGGTCTCTCACTTCCATTCTGGTACTGGTAATGGTTGTAATAGATTGGCTGGATACTAGTGTTCGACCTTAACCTGCTGATAATCTTGGCACCTAGCCAAGTATTCTTCTATTTCACTCTTCATATTAGGCCAATAAAATAGTTTTCTAAGTGTTGTTCTCGTTTTCTGGTAACCTAGGTGGCTAGAATACGGTTTCTTATGCACTTTATCCAAGACTGTCAATTTTAACTCTGCAGAATCTGGTAAATAAAGCCTGTTTTTAAATCATAGTAGTCCCTTCTTGTCGATACTTAGATCCATTTTATCTGAGTTTGCGGTATTGTTATGTAATTCTGCCATTACCTTAGTGTAATTTCCGTCGTTAATACCTATTGTTCTTATCCTTTGTTCCAGATCACTTTCAGCCCTGCTAATACTTATCTTGAATATCCCATGGACTCTTCTACTTAAAGCGTTTGCTACTTTATTTTCCTTACCCTTGATATGTCGGACCTCAAAGTCGAATTGACTTAAGAAGGCTAGCCACCTTGCTTGTCTTGCATTAAGTTTTGGTTGGTTAAACAAATATTTCACCCTGCTATTATCTATTAATAGTAGTAATTTTCTTCCCATTATGTAGTGTCACCACATTTTTAAGGCGTGTATAACTGCTGCTAATTCTAAGTCATGAGTGACATAATTTCTCTCGTGTTCCTTTAATTTTCGGGACTCATAAAAAATAACGTGTCCTTCTTGATTAAGTACACCACATAGTCCTTCTTTACTTGCATCCACACATACCATGAAGTCTTTATCAGGGTCTACTACCTTCAATATGGGTGCAGTTGTCAATAATCCCTTCAGTTTGTTAAAGCTGTCTTGGCACTTTTCTGACAAGTTAAACTTGGTTCCTTTCTTTTGTAATGAAGTGATAGGGTAGGCTATCTTGGAAAACCCTTCTATAAACCTGCGGTTATATCCGATGATTCCCATGAATGACCGTATATCTGCTACATCCTTGGGTACCGGCCATTCCATAATGGATTTTGTCTTTTTTGGGTCTACGACAATGCCTTCTGTTGAAATCACATGTCCTAAATATTGTGTTTCTTTCTGATAGAAGTCACACTTATCAAATTTGGCATACAGTTTGTGTTTCCTCAATGTTTGCAGAACTATCCTTAAGTGTTCATCATGTTCTCTTTCGTTTTTGAATAGAGTAGAATATCGTCAATAAATACTACCACGAACTTGTCTAAGTACTGACTGAAAATTATGTTCGTCAGACACATAAACGTGGCTAGTGCGTTAGTGAGTCCAAAAGGTATGACTATGAAATCGTAGTGTCCATACCTTGTCCGAAAAGTTGTTTTACTTATGTCCTCATCTTTTATCCGAACTTGATGATAACCGGATCGTAAATCCAACTTTGAAAAGATCTTGGCCCCAACTACTTGATCGAATAGATCATTTATCCTTGGTAAGGGGTGTTTGTTCTTAATAGTTATTTTGTTCAGTTGTCTATAATCGATACATAGTCTTAGAGTACCATCTTTCTTTTTCACAAAGAGGACTGGTGCCCCTCATGGTGAGACACTTGGTCTGATATACTCTTTGTCCAATAATTCCTGTAACTGTATTTTTAATTCTGTCAGTTCTAGTAGACTCATTCGGTAAGGTGCCTTTGAGATAGGGGCTGAACCTGGTAGTAGGTCTATGGAGAAGTCTATTTCCCTTCCAGAAGGTAATTCTAGTATCTCATCCACAAACATGTCTATGAAGTCACGTAGGACAACAAAGTTTTCTAGTTTTGGATTATCATATTTATCTAGCAGATTTGTTACTTGGATGGCATAAACTTGACATCCCTTCCTCATACATTTCTTGAGTTTCATTGCTGAAACTTGTCTGAATGATACTAGTTTTGGTATACCTTGGGATGTTCTAACAGTGCCAAAATCATCCTTATAGCTAAGTATCTTTGTATAGAAATCTAGTACTGCTTTGTATTGTTCCAACCAATCCATCCCGATAATCATATCGCAAGATCCTAGTGGTAGGATGTTCAGATGGCTCTTTATATTTTGACCATCTAAGTTGAACTCACAATCTGGAACAAAGTCAACTACTTTTATTTTAGTACCAGTCGCTAATTGTACAAGCCATGATTTTGTGTGCTTCAGTTTCTTAAGTTTGTTTGACTCTGCCACATTAGGTGTAATATAACTTAATGTAGCTTCAGGGTCAATTAAACTAGAAATTTGAGTATCATTGATTTTACCTTTGATTTCTACCACCGAGGACTGGTGGTCAGCTTGTCGACCATCTATGGTTGCATTTATCTGATGTAGGCTTCTACCCACGTCTCCCACCGTCGAGGCTTTCCACAGATTATGAACCGCAATTCTGTTTGTTGAACTCAAACGTGGACAGTTCCTCCTTAGATGAGGCTCTCCACATTCCCAACAATTTAATGGCTCACGGGGGTTGTCTCCAAACTTCTTCATTCCCAGGTTTACTGGTTTACCACCGCCTTGCGTATTTGGATGTTTGGAGTGAAAATCCTTTCTCGAAAAACTGTTTGCTATATTTCGATAAGGAGTTGGTCGGTACCCCTTCTTCCGTTGGTTCATTCACTCTTGTTTCTTATCCTTCCAAGATTTCAAAAACTCTACCCATTGTTTATACTAATCGTAGCACATTCGTTCTTTCCTAAATACTTTGCTCAAGGATTTGGGGTTGTCAAACTCAATTCTGTCCTTGTAGGACTGTGGTAGACAGCTTGGAAATCGCTGAATTTTTACTTTATCCTCACGGATGTACGGTACGAACCTTAGCAGATACAAAAATTTATTTATAAGGTGCTCCATTAACATCTGTCCAAGTCGTAACTCGTAAAACTCTTTTGTGTTCCTTTCATAGTAACTTTCCGAAAGGTATTGTTTCTTGAAATATTTTTTTAAAGTCATACCACTCCAACTGTTTCTCCTTTAGGCCCTTGGCCAATTTCAGGTCCTGCCACTAAATATTGGCCTTCCCTTTCAGAATGTAGATGGTCATTCTGACCTTCATGTTGCTGCAATAGTTGTAGATCTGGAAGTATTTTTTGATGTCCAATAACCATGCCTCAGCTTCTTTTTCCGTCTTGGATTCTCCATCAAAGGTAGTTGGTCTAAATTTTCAAATTCTCCTTCGAGGTGGTCTACTTGTTTTCTTTTTCTATCAGATTTAGTTTTTTCTTCAGCTGAAGGTGTTCCTTCCGATGAACTATCTCCTTTTCCTATTTTCGTCCTTGAGTTCTCAGACGCCCTTTTGTTGACTTCTTCCTCATGGTTATCGTCCTTTGGGATTTTCTTGGTCACTATACTGCGCAACATGACTTCATTTATCTCTTGCTGTTCATGTTGTGCCTTTTTCAATTTTTCATTGTCTGCTTTGAAAATCTGTAATTCAACAATAAGGTTCCTCATTGTTTCTAACACTTCCATGGGTGAGCTTACATCACTGTTCTGTCTTGGATCTCCAAGGGGTCCTTGCTGCGGTTTTTCTCCCATCTTGATTTCTGCATCGTCCTGAGCTACCATAATTAACACAAAACAAAAATAGCTTTCTGTTTGTAACCATAAGATTTTTATTAGTTTTACATAAAGCATCTATTGTGGCCCTGTTCAGGTCTAGTGTTGTAACCTTTTTGCTCTGATACCATATGTAATGTACCTCAAAATTTACATTTTTTTTTTTTTAATTGGGTACTTTGAGTTGATTCTGTGTCTTTAAAGTTTTCAGTCATTCGTCAACCATAACGTACAACAGTCTTATTGCCTTTTACTTATCTATCCTATTTTAACATATAGTCGCCTCTTCCTATTTCGGTATTGAGTTATATACCAACAAAGGTACATATCTAGGGATATCTTGTTTCATTGCAACTTGGTATTATCCATCGTTTTCGTTTCCAAAACCCACTTTATGATATGGAGATGTAACTACTTAGAACCACTATCATATTAATGCAATGGTCGTAGATGCAAGGCCTTATAACATTCGTTCTAATATATATTATTATAGGGTCTACAAGAAGAGGATAAAATTATTCATAATACTTTTAAACAGATACTGTTGGGTATAAAATCAGACACTAATTTCCACCATGAAATAAAGCACACAGAGGCTAAACTTGGTAAGGTTAGGTTACCATCGTGCAACTAGGAAATTTCCGGTACTTAATGATATTAGGCTATCCAATTTGGATGGTTAATGCGATGGTGGTTAGGTTTAGCACATAACGAGTATAGTAAGATGAAAAAGTAACCCTACGTAGGCTACCCGGTGTACCTTGTCATTAATATTTTGAGAAACTGATAGAGGTCGGAACCATCTTGCCTTAAAGGCCTATCTGCAACACTTAAGGGGATCTGAGATGAGTCTATTTGGTTCAGTACTC
>JZKD02S1767396.1:71448-81633 GCA_000966675.3 Picea glauca
AATAAAGGTGATATGTTCCATGTTTCCTATTGTCGAATATGTTACCAATAGATCTTTGATCATGTACAAAATCAATCATTAAATTGGTAAAAATGAAAGTATTGACTAATGCTTAAATTTCAATTCTTGAACCTTTTCTTTCATGTTGAAATTAAGAAGAAAAAACTCAAGGTAGAGAGCAAAAGAGTGTATATTGACAAGTGTGCAAAGAGAGACGAGGAATCATATGACTATTTAACATGAAAGGATTGGTTCCACATTATCATGATAAGAGAGTAACATGCAAGTAGTTTGTAGAGAAGATAACAAGCCACCTAATCTTGACTTTTAGACATTGATCTTATGTAAACTATTTTGCATGCAAACACTACAAAAAAATTCCTTTTTCAAAACCAATTTTGGTAAGTAGAACAAGTACATACTATAACAAATTTGAATATTTCACATTCACATATAAAAATTGTTCAATGAAAGAGGGTATTTACAACATTGAATTATTTAACTTCTTTAACCTAAAAGTAACACCTAACAACGTTTTTCATTGTATATGGTTTATATATATTGACTTACATGTGCTACACACATATAATTATTAACACAAAAGAATAGATGGTCATATGGAAGTCAAAACCAACTCCTCAGTTCCTGTTTTGAATGACGGTCACTAGAATATAGTGACCATAATTTCCCCACACACATCATACATTGTATTTAAATTATGAATTCATAAAATTTTAATTCCTCCACACACATCGTACATTGGATTTCAATTATGAATTTAGATTAGTCTTGAGCCAATTATTGATTACTAACCCACATGCTTAAATGAATTTAATATTATCATCGATTTATATGTCATAATTGTATTTTACCTTTACACCATAATCTTCTATATCCCCAATTATACTTGGATAAATATTTGGTTTCTATTTCCATGAAATGTAAACTTCAACATATATGTTGGAATACATTCTTTAAAATTGGGTTCCCTGCAAATCATTTTATACTTGTGCTCTTACATCCATGTGAATGTATAAATGCCCTCTTAATCCTCTGGTAGCCACATGAACTTTTCCACTTAAATATTTTTAAAGTTTTGAAATCAGAATAAGCAAATAAACAACATTCTTAAATATGTTCATCTAGTCCCATGAAGAATGATGAGTGATCCAAACTTTTCATTTCGATAGACTCCTGATGCACATAAACCAAATAACCTATTGGAGTGTTGTTTATAATGGAAATAATAATATATTTACCAATGCTAATATCCTACAAAGATATGAACACACATTCTTTAATGTTCATCCAAAGTTCTTGGTAATCCAACAATTCAACTATCTTATAAATGACTACATATTTTTCTCAAATTCAACTCAAACCAAGTTAAGAATAAATAATTGGCATTTTGTCTTGGAAAATTATGTGTAAGATTGGTTGTAAGATTGTTAATTATTTTTTCCCTTCCTTTCCACACACAAATTGATTCCAAAATCAAAAGAAATTGTGGTTTTTGTGTATGCCAAGTGGTATACACAACATTCCCAACATAATTTTCTGTATACAACTTTGCATACGCAACAACAAGACCAATGGTTTTTGTGTATTCGAATTGGCATACACAACATACCCCATTGGGCATGCTGTGTATGCCACTTGGCATACACAATTGGCCTATTGTGTATGCCACTTGGAATAAACACCATCCATTTTGGTTGTTGTGTATGACAAGTGGCATACATAGCAGGCCCGATGGACACAGACAACAACCATTGGGCCTATTGTGTATGCCACTTGACATACACAACAACCATTGGGCCTATTGTGTATGAAAATTGGAATACACAACAACCATTGTGGCTAACGTGTATGCCAATTCACATACATATCAGGCCCAATGTGATTTCTCTATATGCCAATTGGCATACACAACATCCATTGTGGCTATTGTATATGCCAATTGGCATATAGATCATGACCATTGGACCTATTGTGTATGCCAATTGGCATACACAACATGCCCAATGGATGTTATGTATTCCCATTGGGCCTCCTGTGTAAGCCATTTGGCATACACAACAAGCCTCCTTTCTACTCCTTTTTTGATACTTTTCCTAATAAACATGTATTTCTTTTTTATCAAGACTACCTAGTGAGATATAACCTCTTTATGACCCCCCTAAAGAATAATTTTGTCACAATGCCCATTCATGTACAAAATACACAAAAACATAGGCATATAAAAGTGAAATAATCTATTGCTTGAATGAAGCATTGCCTAGGATTATTGAATCACCTACCTAACTAACCTAACCTATAAAAATATAAATCAAGTAGAATTGTATTTCTAGTGCAATCATTTATTCATTTTGGCTTCATGCGAACTTTGATTTCAAAAAACTTGGCAATGCTAAGGGGTTGTTGGATATGATAGAAAAGAGGAGGATATCCATGGTAAATAAAGAAATGAAAGGATATAATACTTATTAATACATTGAAACTTATTTTAAATATGGATTGAATCCATAAAGATGTGTTATTGAAGTCACTCATTACATTTAGATAACAATCATCACCTAGAGAAGCAACCCAATGGATATTTGGGATCCACATTGGCATTTAGTTGCAAAGGAAATACTGCACCATATTCCTAGAAATGAAAATTTTCCAATGAAAACTATAGGACAATGACAAAACTAAAAGATGATCCTCTTGGGGGGTTATCCTCCACAACAACAGATGCATATCTGGGACTATATATAGAGGAATATGATGGAGGAGAGAGTAGAGACATTGGTGCTTACCTTGATGAGACATTGATGATTTTGGTTATGACATGGAGGAGGAGGACTGACAAGCTATCATATTCTTCAATCTACTTTTTTATTTTCTATCATGTTTTGCATTTGAAAGTAGCATTCCCACCTATAGTAATAATATCATGATTATCTATGAATTATAATCTTCTTTGTGTCATACATTTTGATTTTGGTAACTTCAAGTGACTCAATCCAAATCCAATAATAAAACCATATTCAAGGTGATCATGTGCACATTGAAATGCATTCCAAACATTACTATTATAAATATGGTAGCCACTTAGATATATAAAATTTGGGCACTATTGTGTTTAAGAGGTCTTATGGGGTTAGGTTTTTCTTATACACATGTAGATGAAATCATGCATATAACACTTGTATGAAGGGAACAAGTTTTTGGCACATACAAAGAATAATCTACGACTATCAAATAAAATGATGAGATTAATTGATGGATGATTTAGCAGGGGGATGACAACATTACCAATGCTCAAGATTTGCAGTATATTTTTTCTTTCTCCAAAGGCATAGGCTCCAAACTAATGAGACAAATGGGATAATATAGCCAAGAACTAGGCAAGAGAAGACAAGGGATTGTAAACCAATTTACAGTTAAACCTAGGGCCAAGCATGAAGGCTTGGGATTTGGTGGCATGGAAAGAAGGAAAAGGCCCAACAGTTGCATTATGTTGTGATCATAGCCTCTCATGAAAATTTTGGATTTGTTCCTTCTCTAGGTTTGTCTTTAGATTGGAACTTTTTACTTGGTTTCGAATTCCACTCACTAGATGAATGCATGGAGTTTTTCTATTCATTCATCATAATAGGGAAGGAGAGATAGACTCCTTGCTTTACTTCCTTGATCATTGCAATATCCTTGCAATCATATACAAGATTCATGATCTTTGAAAATCCCAGGAACTTCTCATCGAGGATCTTTTTGGTTTCCTTCTCTAATTACACACGAATGGGAGAAATATTGTATCCTTCTTTTGTGTTTTTCTTGTCGTTTATTACTAGGGTCAAGCATGATTTGAACTCCTCCAATGAAGCTATTTTCTTCTTCTCTATAGATGTAGAGGACTCTGAAGATACAGGGCTCCTAGGCTTCTTTGTTCTAATAAAAGGGCCATGAAAATGATTTTTTGGTTGCACTGGGCTTCTGGTCTTGTCATCTAATGGAAAATTGCATGTACTATCCCACCCATCACTGACGGTTGGTGGAAAATTTCATGTTTTGTCCCATCCATCACTATGGGTGGGTGGTAAATTGTAATTACTATCCCATCGATTACTTAGGGTGAGTGTTAAATTCCATGTATTGTTCCATCCATAAATGATGGAGGGTTTGAGAATAAGTGAATTCTCCTGACTGTAATTGAAACTGGATGTGTTTTTCCTCAGATTGATTCTAGGCTCACAGAATAATGTCAAGAATCCAAAATATTTATGAGAATTGTTTTTGTAATAATTTTTCTACCTTCAGTTTTTAAAGATGCAACTTCAAATGAATTTTATGATTAGAAAAAAAAGAGGCTGTATCTTTTTCTTTAAGTCTTAATTTTAATTTTATGTAAATTAGAAATGATTAACAAAGACTTTTAAAACAAAGTAAGGTATAAAATATAGATAAATCTTACCTCATCCGCAATAGAAGAAATACAGAGGAAATGTCCTTGATAGATTATTTGAAATGAAGAAACTCACACAGGTTACAAGTCTTTTTTTACTCATAGTAATAACAGAGGAAAAACTATAACTAAACAAACTTCCAATATATGGAGATCACAGTAGATTTATTACTAAATTGTAATCTTTCTATCCTCAAGATCCATCAAATGAAGAAATATTATTAATAAATGGAAATACAAAGAAAACACATAACTCAAAGAAATGGGACATAGAATCTATGTCTTCTCTTTTCTATTGATATTCAATGAGTTTCTCTTTTACATATGGAAAAAAGAGGACTTGAATAGATCTTAGATCTATTTATTTATACAAAAAATGTCTTAACTAAAAGTAGTTAAACATCCCACACTTTTTGATCTCAAAATAAAATATAATTAAAACTAGAAGATACAGTAGAGATATTTTTGGATTTGATAAGATTTATTTGGTTGCTAACACTTCATTTGTCCTCTATTTGCTTGTAGAGGAACTTGGTTTCTTCTGATATTTGATTGAGTGTGAAGTTCCATTAATTACACAACAAATTTAGAAGGTTTGACATTTGCATTCAATTCAAATGGAAAAACCCTTTTATGTAACAATGGTACTTTTTATTGGATCTTCACGACTTCTTGTGTTGTAACCTATTGTTGTAAACTTGATTTTAGCAGCAAATCATTTACATTTGTAAATCAAATTGATTGACCTATTGGATAGCATTTTGTGCGTTCTCCATAATTTTCTTTGAATTCTCCTTTCTCTTTTCATTCTCAATTTTCCCAAGTGAATCATGGATAGCACTGTCATCAAGATCTGTCATTTCCAACTCTACAATTGAAAGAGTGTTAAGAGAATCTTCCTTTACTTATATGTCTAGCTTCTTACTTTCTTGTATATTTTTTTCCCATACCTTTAAATCCATCTCTCCCTTTATCTACTCAAACTGTGAAAAAGGGGAAACCACAGATTCATTTATCTTTTGTTTCCAGACTATAAAATCTTGGAACTTGGACCTAGCTGTATAGGATTCCTTCTCCTTTTCATGAATATTCTTTAAGAAATTATTGATCACTTGATAATTTTTTTGAATAATATCCATATTCTGGTATAGATCTTGTTGGATAGTTTCCATATTTTCATTTATTTCAGACGCTTTCTTCTTAAATGCATAGAAATCCAATCACGCATTCTCAAATGAAGTTATTCAATACTATAAGTTCTCTATTAACTTGTCTCACTGGGAAAGCATAGTATTTGTCACCTATTGATTTTGAACACTTAATTTCAATTTGTGTTCTAACTGCTTTTTCTTTTACTCAAAACCTTGTTTGATTTTCTCTATATCAACATTGATTTTATTTATAGTATTCATTTTCATCTGTTTCATATCATTATGCAATTGTTCAACCAAAATAATCTTTTTCTACAACTTTTTGTGAGATTATGCATTGACCACTAGTTGGAAGTGGAAAAGGTTCCCAATGAATCTGCAACTTCTCTTGCAAATTCAGGATCATCCTGTCCATGTTCATCATATATCACTTTCTTTTTTTTAATAGTTATTACCTCCCTTTTGAGAGACTCCCTTATTATGATAGCCTTCCTTTTCTTGTTGAAAAATAAGTTTGTTGGAGGCATATATTTAGGTTGAATAGGTGTAAGGTCATGTATATTAATAACTTTGCACTAGATAACCCACAACTTGTTGTGAGAGGAGTTACTGATGGTATGGGAGAACTAAGTGTAGTAGATTCTTCTTGTCAAATGGAGTCTTTAACTAGAGTTTAATTATTTGGAAGTGGAAGAGGAAAAGCATGCCCATGCTTCATAAAATCTTCAAATGATACTAATATTTTTTGCTTATCTTTACCTGGTATTGATATTATCACATATTCAGATAAGGTATATGTGTTATTCTCCACTTCCTTAACCTTTTCCTCGGGAAGGCTATGTTTCTCGGGCTTTGTCGATTTTATCACCTGTGAAGTTGAATTGAGTTTTTTTTCTGCCTCCAAGACCTTGGGAAGACTATTCCTTCTCTTCTTCTAAAAACTGAGGAAACCTCACTATTGATATTGAGGTAAATTTTTAAATATGATCTTAACTTCATCATAGGATATCACTCCTCTGAAAATTTCATCATAGGGGGAATACTCATGTATGTATATTTTTCATATTAAATTGAGATAAATGTTTCTCAACCACCCTATAAGGATCATGTCTTTTATACTCAATGGAAACCAATTTGATATCTTCTAACGCTGAAGCTTCAACCTTAGCGTGTCCAAAATCAGATAATGAAAACATGCCAATCTGTATGGGAAAGGTTGGCCACACTCTTTTCTTTGTTTCTTTCAATTCTTTGGTTATTCCTCCTGACACTGTTTGATAAGCTACTTCTCTACAAACTAGTTTATTAGGTAGGAATTTGGGGAGAGAATGAGGAGAAATATTGTAGCTAAACACTCTAATATAAGAAATGTTTTCCTCAACATACCAATCTCTAATAGCACCCAAATTTCCAATAATCTCCTATAAACTTCTAGGGGGAGGTTGTCCATAGATAGCCACATGAATTGAGATTTCTACATTATGAGAAATTTCATAGAAGAAGTCTTTTGAATTTTCCTCCCATAACTTTAAATGATAAAAATGAATGGGCTTGGTGTAGGTCGGGTTCCAACTCCAATTCATGAGAGAAAAAGTAGTCCTGAAATAGATTGTAGCCATGATGTATGAAAACATATAAAAGGGGGCATGTTGTCCTTTAGAATTAAAGACCTTGTACTCCACCATTTCCCTGGCTAAGTTATCTGATAACATTTTTCCCCAGTCAAAAGTGTAACCCTCAACAATCTCATGGATTATGGGAACCCATTCTATGGTAAAATGCACATGATTTTTCCTACCAAACATTCTACAAAGCATCATGGAAATGCACATAATATGAGAATCCAAAGATGTTGTAGAATATATTCCATGGGCATCTCATTTGAACTTAGTTAGGTTACCCCACAATGTTTTTATTATATTGTGGTTGGTTTTTTCCTACTTAGTGCATTCCTCCTCCTCAAACTTCAATATAAATGATGAATTGTAGGTATATTTGTGTTTAGAGGATAATTTATACATTACTTGAATATCTTCAGGTCAAAAGGAGCCAACGAAGGTCTTCTCGTGACTAATGATGCGTCTTATTGGGATGTCTACATTCTCTAGGGCCCAACTTATCATATCAGTGTAAGGCATAAGTTTCAGTCGAGCAAAAACTTTGTGTAATTCATACTTAGCCACATGTCTGAGATTAGCTGAAAATGTATCATCGTATTATTCCACTGAATCATCTGGACATAGAAGGTTCTCATGCTCTAAAATATCATACACATGCTTCCAAGTTTTGGTGGCATCTATCAATCGGGTAGTATTATCTGAAAGTATATCCGCGTTTGGGTTGGATTCGTAAGCTGATGAATCTTTCTTCTTTCCTTCTTTGTGTGACACCATGATTTTCGAAAGATGAAGCTAATCCTCCCTTGGGAAGAAAAAACCCGTGAGCTTAGAATGCTTGAATATGAAACTCTCAAATGCTAATGGAAAAATGGTTAGAAATTAGAATTCCTTTATTTATAGAAATATTAATATCTAGCTATCTTTTAATTAATCTACTGACAACATAATCATTTTAAAATCTGTTGAATTTATCACCTAGAGGTCGCAGTACTAATATGAATCTTTAACCCTAGTCAACTCAGCATATTATTAATGAATATAATTAAATAACGTACTTCGGTGGTTCGACATTTGGAGATGTTGAGTGAAGAACAATAGATACCTCCCGAAGGCCGAATTCACAGAGTAGTTAATCTACAATTAATTAATTTTTTGTTTTATTTAATCATGATTTAAAGTCGCTTTTAGTTTTAAGTAATTCGTAATTTTGACATTTGGGATTTTTGAATGCAGAGAAACAAATATCTCCTGAAGGTCAAATCCCCGGAGCAAATAATCAAACCATTTTTAAATACTTCGAGACTCCAAAAATTCGAATCTCTAGGTGTTCGTGAGCTTATATGTGTGGTAAGTATTTTGATAGTTCAACATTCAACGGTTTTAAATGTATAACGAACGATATCTCCCAAAGGATGAATTTGTGGGGTAATTATTAATGGTTAATCATGGTTAATTAAACTTGTTTAATGTTTTCATTTCTTCTGAAAATGTTTTTATTCATTATGATCACAAGTGCTTTGGTACTTCGGTGCTTCGACATTTTTGAATATGGTCTTTGTTTTACCTCCCAAAGGACAATCTCTTGGAGTGATGTGGTAGTGATGACGTCACTTTTAATGGTGTGTCATGAAAAGGTGAGTGACACGTGTCACCTAAAAACATGTGAATGATATGAAAAAAATACCAAAAATAAGTGCAACGTGTCATCCCAGAATAATGTTTTATGACATGTGTCTTGTGACTCATCAGTAGATCTATTTAGAATATTTTCACAAGAAGTTGTCTCTGGGACTTCAGAAATTCATAACTTCAGGTTTTTTAGTTCTTTAAAAACTTTGAGTTTAAGACTCCCAAAGTCCTAAGACCCGAAGTGATTGTTGAAGCTTTCTTTTGTTTAACACTCACGCAACTTTAGAATTCCAAAATTGTGAGAGCCATTGATGTGGTAAGATAAAACTCTTTAATGGATGGTATTGGAGGGCCCTGTCAATATATAATGATTATATATTTATTCAATTACGAATGATCTCCCAAAAATTTTTTTGTGATTTTATTTTTAAAAGACAAAAACGAAAAATATTTGAAAGTTTAAAATTTAAAATTTCTAAAGTGTTCTAACAGGATGCATTACTCAAATATTCCATCTCTTTACTGTGAATAGTGGTTGAAGAACTAGGTAAGTCATTATTCAATAAAGTGTGATCAAATACACTAATCCCTCCAAGAATGTGTGATTGATGTTCATTTTGTAAGGACCTGAGAAATGATAACCATCCCAGAAAATTATTAACCCCACCCAACATGCCTTGAGGCAAGTCAAAAGATAACTAACAAGGGAAAGTAATAGTAGAAAAAGGTTTATATATGAATTAAACCCTAAGTAGAAAAAATCAATAATTTGATGAGGATTTAATGAAAGAAAGCACAATAAAAGATGGCGCAATGAATGTGCTAACTAGGAGGAAGTTGGTGCAGTCTGATTCCAAAGATGATAAACATATGATGAACCTTTGTCTCAGTATCTAAGAATAATTCATAGGCAAAGAAGAGAGGGATATTAAGGGAGTTGTAGCCTCCTCCAACATTAACCCTAGAAGTGATGATGTTAAATTTTTGGAGTAAATATGGGGCCATGGAAACCATGATGAAAGGGTTGAAATAAGGAGGCAAGGAGAAGGTCTCCATATCCTACCACAATGATGTTTTTCCCTCCATGTCCTTCCCACCCACAATTCCCTCACCTCGCTCATTAATGTGTAATACAACAAAGAATAGAATGAGTTGGCACTCCTGGGACCCAAACCAAGCACTCTAAGAATAGATGGATGTGCATAGCCTCTCATAAAACTAAGATTTGGTGTGCATAACCTCTCATGAAAATTAAACCAGTCATAGAAATTACCAATTTCGGTGACATCTCCAATCCACAAGATGGTCGTTGTCATGTTTGGCTGAATAGGGCCTC
>JZKD02S1767407.1:4879-27064 GCA_000966675.3 Picea glauca
ATGGTTTGGCTTTGGCGGAGACTTTGGTGGATTCGGTTAAAATTGTGGAGCCTTTGGAATATGTGGTTAAGTTTGGTGGTATGGTTTATATCCTGACCAGATTTGAGGGAATCCTATCAAACTTGGAAGATTGGGGGTTGGAACCAACCAACCCCGCTAATTTTTGGAAATATGGATGCTGGGGATCCTTATGCATTTGGATGCTTCCATGTGGCATCCCATGACTGGGCCGCATGGTGGCCTTTCATTGGCCCACATCACCACTCCTTGTACAATCACTGCCACATCATCCTGCTCCGTCAACTTACCATGTCACCTGACAGGTGGTTGTATGGTCTGCCATGTGGTTATACGGACTACCACGTGGCATCTTTTCATTGGTCCACAAAATTTCCTAAAAAGTCCAAAAATGAGTGACACATGGCAGCCTATAGTGTTTCCACATCACCATGTTGAAGTCATATTGATGTCAATATGACACCTGTCACCCTATGCGGGTGCCACATATATTGTACGAACGATGTCATCATCCATACTAGTGGTGACGTCAACAGTAAGGATGTTGACTCAGCTCTCTTGACTGGACTAGGTTGACCAAAACTTTGAATACAAATATCTTTTGATCCGTAACTCTGTTTGACGAGTCATTGGAAATCTTGTGACGCGCTCTTTGCGATGATGCCAATTTCCCTGATTTTTGAGAACTTTGAATTTTTTCCCTTTCTCTGTCTGCTGAAGCCATTCCTAGCTTCCTAAGTTGCTTCTGCAAATTCTAAGTTATCCTTAGTCTTCTCTGGATCCTTTTTGGATCACACCTTCCCACTGAGAGATTTTTGGACCACCAAAAGATTTCATCAATCAATAGATAAGTGAGGGAATATTTCCCTCACCTTTTCCTTCTCAATCCACTTTTCCTTCCTTGGATGTGTACCCTTTAAGCCCACTCGAAGATAATCAACATCACCCCTATGTGAAGTCCTTGTCCTTTTGTCCAAGATGATATCTTCCTTAAAATCATCCAAGTACTCAGAAGAAAACTCATCAACTGGGTATTGAAACTTCATCATCCTGATCTATGATCATGGGAGGCTCAAAAAGTTTCAAGTTTTCCACATTTACAACTAAGTAGATCTGCATATAAGGTGGAAGATCTAGACGAAAATCATTGGTACCAATTTTCTCCAAAATAGTGAGGGATCCATATCGGATGGGATTGAGTTTCTTTCCTTCACCCTTCAATCTCTCCTTGTTGATGTGAATCCATACCTCGTCTCCAACCTGGAACTGATGATCAACCCTGTGTTTGTCATGCCGAGCTTTATATTGTGCTTGACTTTTCTCCAACTGTTCCCTGACTACTTGATGTACCTGTTGGATCCTCTGAATGAACTTGCGGGCTCTGTCTTCATTTCTTTCTTTATTTGAATAAGCATTTCTCCCATACATCAAGTCCAAAGGAACCTTAGGAAAATACCCAAAACATGTCTCAAAAGGAGAACACCGAGTGGAGGAATGTAAGGCTCGATTGTAAGCATGTTGTACATAGGGTATCTGTTCATCCCATGATTTGGGATGCTTGCTGCAGTATCCTCGAAGCAAAAGTACCGGTGTTCGGTTAACAACCTTTGTATGTCTATTGTTCTGTGGATGGAAATCAATGCTCCTATTCAACTTGGTGTCCATCATTCTCCACAAGCTTGTCTAGAAATCCCCAAGGAATCGAGTATCTTGATTTGAGAAATTTGATTTCAATAACCCAAAGTGAACCCAAACATATTGAAAGATGAGATTAACTGTCTTCTCAACAGTGATCTTATTTTGAAATGGCATTAACATACACATATTTCTGAACCTATCCACTACAACATACAAATATTCATGACCCCTTTTCGACATTGGTAAATCCCCTAAAACATCCATGGAGATACATTCCCATGGATGGGATGGAACATGAAATGGTGAGTATAGCCCCAATTTTCTATTAATGGGATTACAAGTAGAACACATCACACACCCCTTTACATATTTAGTTGCAATTTCTTTCACCAGAGGCTAGTAACAAAATCTTTGCAGATGAGCCATAGTTTCTCCTACCCCAAAATGCCCATACACAAGAGAAGTGTGAGCTTCTCATATTACATGGACTTGATCACTTGTAGGAATACATAGTTTTCCAAGATGGTAGAGTAGTTTTCCCGACAGAAAATAGTTCTCTACCTATGCACCATGGGTTATCTTCTCAAATACTTCTTTAAAATCGTAATCAATGGCATATTGTTCTACATAGCTATCATGATATAAAGAATCATTCTTCAAAATAATAGAAGCAGCAAGAGGAGGTCTAGAAATCATATCATCTACCTTGTTACTCGTACCCTTTTTGTATTTGATTACCAAATGAAATTGTTGAAGAAAACCCATCCATATGTAATGTCGATATTGTTGTAGCTTGGTTTGTTCTTGGAGATACTATAAGGGTTGATGATCTGTATGTATGATTGTTTCCTTCCCTAACAAGTAGTGCTTCCATTTATTTANCTGACAGGTGGTTGTATGGTCTGCCATGTGGTTATACGGACTACCACGTGGCATCTTTTCATTGATCCACAAAATTTCCTAAAAAGTCCAAAAATGAGTGACACATGGCAGCCTATAGTGTTTCCACATCACCATGTTGAAGTCATACTGATGTCAATATGACACCTGTCACCCTATGCGGGTGCCACATATATTGTACGAATGATGTCATCATCCATACTAGTGGTGACGTCAACAGTAAGGATGTTGACTCAGCTCTCTTGACTGGACTAGGTTGACCAAAACTTTGAATACAAATATCTTTTGATCTGTAACTCTGTTTGACGAGTCATTGGAAATCTTGTGACGCGCTCTTTGCGATGATGCCAATTTCCCTGAGTTTTGAGAACTTTGAATTTTTTCCCTTTCTCTGTCTGCTGAAGCCATTCCTAGCTTCCTAAGTTGCTTCTGCAAATTCTAATTTATCCTTAGTCTTCTCTGGATCCTTTTTGGATCACACCTTCCCACTGAGAGATTTTTGGACCACCAAAATATTTCATCAATCAACAGATAAGTGAGGGAATATTTCCCTCACCTTTTCCTTCTCAATCCACTTTTCCTTCCTTGGATGTGTACCCTTTAAGCCCACTCGAAGATAATCAACATCACCCCTATGTGAAGTCCTTGTCCTTTTGTCCAAGATGATATCTTCCTTAAAATCATCCAAGTACTCAGAAGAAAACTCATCAACTGGGTATTGAAACTTCATCATCCTGATCTATGATCATGGGAGGCTCAAAAAGTTTCAAGTTTTCCACATTTACAACTAAGTAGATCTGCATATAAGGTGGAAGATCTAGACGAAAATCATTGGTACCAATTTTCTCCAAAATAGTGAGGGATCCATATCGGATGGGATTGAGTTTCTTTCCTTCACCCTTCAATCTCTCCTTGTTGATGTGAATCCATACCTCGTCTCCAACCTGGAACTGATGATCAACCCTGTGTTTGTCATGCCGAGCTTTATATTGTGCTTGACTTTTCTCCAACTGTTCCCTGACTACTTGATGTACCTGTTGGATCCTCTGAATGAACTTGCGGGCTCTGTCTTCATTTCTTTCTTTATTTGAATAAGCATTTCTCCCATACATCAAGTCCAAAGGAACCTTAGGAAAATACCCAAAACATGTCTCAAAAGGAGAACACCGAGTGGAGGAATGTAAGGCTCGATTGTAAGCATGTTGTACATAGGGTATCTGTTCATCCCATGATTTGGGATGCTTGCTGCAGTATCCTCGAAGCAAAAGTACCGGTGTTCGGTTAACAACCTTTGTATGTCTATTGTTCTGTGGATGGAAATCAATGCTCCTATTCAACTTGGTGTCCATCATTCTCCACAAGCTTGTCTAGAAATCCCCAAGGAATCGAGTATCTTGATTTGAGAAATTTGATTTCAATAACCCAAAGTGAACCCAAACATATTGAAAGATGAGATTAACTGTCTTCTCAACAGTGATCTTATTTTGAAATGGCATTAACATACACATATTTCTGAACCTATCCACTACAACATACAAATATTCATGACCCCTTTTCGACATTGGTAAATCCCCTAAAACATCCATGGAGATACATTCCCATGGATGGGATGGAACATGAAATGGTGAGTATAGCCCCAATTTTCTATTAATGGGATTACAAGTAGAACACATCACACACCCCTTTACATATTTAGTTGCAATTTCTTTCACCAGAGGCTAGTAACAAAATCTTTGCAGATGAGCCATAGTTTCTCCTACCCCAAAATGCCCATACACAAGAGAAGTGTGAGCTTCTCATATTACATGGACTTGATCACTTGTAGGAATACATAGTTTTCCAAGATGGTAGAGTAGTTTTCCCGACAGAAAATAGTTCTCTACCTATGCACCATGGGTTATCTTCTCAAATACTTCTTTAAAATCGTAATCAATGGCATATTGTTCTACATAGCTATCATGATATAAAGAATCATTCTTCAAAATAATAGAAGCAGCAAGAGGAGGTCTAGAAATCATATCATCTACCTTGTTACTCGTACCCTTTTTGTATTTGATTACCAAATGAAATTGTTGAAGAAAACCCATCCATATGTAATGTCGATATTGTTGTAGCTTGGTTTGTTCTTGGAGATACTATAAGGGTTGATGATCTGTATGTATGATTGTTTCCTTCCCTAACAAGTAGTGCTTCCATTTATTTATGCTTTGAACTAATGCATACAACTCTTTATCATACGTAGGATAGTTAAAAACAACTTGGTTAAAAGTTTCAGAGTGGTAACAGATAGGCTTACAATATTGCATCAATAGTACACCCATGGTGTACCCATTGACATCTGTCTCGATCTCAAACGGTTGTTGGATATTCAACAATGCTAATACTGTTGCGTTATTAGTCTTTTCCTTCAAAGTGTCGAAAGATTTTTGTTTTTTTCATCCCCACTGAAAAGTGTTCTTCACACTGGTTAAGGCATGCAAAAGAGATGCTATAAAGGAGAAGTTTGAAATGAATCTCCTCCAATACTGGAATGCACCTAAGAAGCTATGTATCTTGGTTACACTTTTGGGCTCAGGCCAATTTAAAATTACATCAATCTTGGAAGGATCAATTTTCAATTGTCCTCCTCCTACAATATGACCTAAGTATACAAGTGCAGTCTTACCAAATTCACATTTGGATAATTTTACATACAACTTTTCCCTTTGAAAAGTATTCAATACTTTCTTTACATGCCTTACATGTTCATCCCAAGTCCCACTAAATATAAGAATTTTGTCTAAATATACAATCACAAAATCATCTAGAAATGGCTTTAATACATCATTCATGACACACATGAAGGTTGTCGGAGAATTACAAAGCCCAAATGACATAACTAACCACTCAAACAATCCTTGTTTGGTTTTAAAGGAGATTTTCCATGCATAATGTTTTGCAACCCTGATCTGATGGTATCCAATGTGCAAATCCAACTTAGTGAAATAAATAAAATTCTTTAATTGATCAAGTAAATCATCTATACGAGGAAGAGGGTATCAATTTTTCATCGTGATTTTATTTAAGGCTCATTAATCGACACACATTCGCCATGTGTCATCCTTCTTTGGCACCATCACGATCAGAGAACCACAAGGATATGAGCTAGGCCTAATGACCCCTTGATCCAATAAGCCTTGTACTTGTTTTTTGATCTTTGTCATCTCTACAACTGACATCATATACATGCCCACATTAGGAAGAGGAGAATCCTACAAAATATGTATTTCATGTTGGATTTCCCTCTTAGGAGGTAATCCATCTAGTTCTTGGAAAATATCATCATACTTAGAAACAATATCAATTAATTATTTCTTATGAGAAGGATCACATCCTTCAAAAGTGTTGGATGTCCTGACATCCTTTTCCCTTACGACCATGAGTACATATCTCTTATTCCTGTTTATGAGTCTCTTCATTTGTCCTACACTAACAAGTGTTGTGTTTACCCTCATGTTGTGGGATATAACAATGTATTCCACTCCCCCTTTAGTAAGGTGATATTTTTTCTCATGACGAAAGAAGACTTTTTTTCTATCATAAAGATAAGGAATTCCCAACACTATGCCATATATATCAAGTGA
Organism: Picea glauca; assembly: GCA_000966675.3. Classification (NCBI taxonomy): domain Eukaryota; kingdom Viridiplantae; phylum Streptophyta; class Pinopsida; order Pinales; family Pinaceae; genus Picea; species Picea glauca. The sequence continues at coordinate 11,059 of JZKD02S1767407.1, forward strand.
TACAACATCCAAATCCACTTCATCAATAAAATTTGAAGCAATAGAAAATATAACCCTACATTGCTTGGTGACATTAATTTTTTCTTTATCACATACCCAACCAAGAGGATAAGGCTTTGGATGTGGTTTAGTTTCAATACCCATCTTTTGACATGTGCTTCAAATATCAAGTTTACTTGGGAACCTGGATCAAATAATGTATCTATCTTAGTGTGTTTAGATACAACCCTTATGTGAAATAATTAATTCCTCTTTCTTTCATCATAATGAGATTAATTATTGAAATTTGAACTATCATGAAGGGAATCATTACCTTGTACTCCAACCGATGTGATATTTCCTTCGTCTCCTGAATTGGAACCAAGATCTTGTTGCATTGTGGCAACGGTATTTGTCTTCCCCTTTCCACCGAACTGTTTCGGTCTCTTTTCTGTATGTAGTTTCCAACATCGTTCATCATCATGACCATTCTTCTTGAAATGAGTGCAATATGGCATTCCTTCTTCTCTCTTTACAGTGGTGGTATTTTTTTCCTTCCTTTTAAACTTATTAAACTTCTTATGTGGGAGATTGGAAGGTTTCTTCGTGGGATCTTCTTGAACATGCTTTCCCTTGTTCTCAAGGTGAGTGGCTTGCACACAAACTTCGTCAAGACTGGTGGGGTTAAACAATAGAAAAGTATGATGAATATAACTGTGAAGTGTGCCAATATACTTAATCAAAGTTCCATAATAATCCAAAGGAATGTTTAATGCAAGAGATTTCTTCCTAAATTCTTCTGTGAAACTTTGTACAGTTTGACCTTTACTTTGTCTTAAAGTTTTCCATTCCATAATTTATTTATGTAAATAACCCAATGGATAAAATTACTTCCTTATTGTTGATTTAAATTCTAACCATGAGGAAAGAAGATTACCACACTTACTTCTATCCTGAAGTTTACTCTCCCACCATACGAGAGTGGTGCCTTCCAACCGAAGAGAATCCAATTTCACTTTAACTTCCTCTTCATCAATCTGTTGAACACATCAATACACTTCAACCTATCAGATCCAATTATATAGCTTTTCAAGATTAACATCTCCATTAAACATAGGTAAAGAAAACTTTACATCAATATTTAATAATGGTTTCTTAAAAGAAATTTTATGGCTAGAATTACGAGAATGATGAGAATGCTCAGAGGAAGAAGAGCTAGAACTTGATGGTGAAGATGGAGGCTCATGAGGGTCTCCTCCAGCCCCTTGATTCTATGAAGAATTATCATCTTCTTGTGCTTCCTTTTTCTTCACTTTATTCTTCATCCTCTTCTCATAGTCTCCATACATTCGCTTGACCATTTCAGACATGCGATAAAATACCATATGGAAGTTTTTCTCATGTTCCTCACGCTTGTCCTCTTCGGCCGTTTTCTTCCTTCGAGATGCATGACCAACTTGGGGATTGAAAGTCTTAAGATTTAATTTACCCTTCTTATGCTTGGCCCTAGTAAGCATTAACAGTCAAAAATTCAAGTCAAATATGATTTCTCTAATACCAACATGATCCGGGATCTTTTCATCGATGTGAATTATAAAGAATTGTATTAAATGAGCATAAATTAAAGTGCATCGTAAAAAAAGGAAAAGATCAATAATGAAGAGACATAAGAATCAAATTTGAACACAAAAAACTTGATAACAGAGTTCATTCCTGGTAGACTACGTCTCCGGGTCTTGCATTCAAATGGGTAGGCATTTTTATTAACTCAATAAAATAATTTGGCAAAATACATAAGTATACCTCATTTTGGAATTAAGCTGCATAAGTTTTTCTCATATCAGAAAAAAAACAACACCACTGAATTTGTGGCCTCGAATTACCCAAAAATGAATGTCTTCATGCCTCAATCTGAGTCTAGCACTTCTAGGCCCCTGAGGAAATTCACCTCGGTTTTTGTGCATGCACCTGCAATTAATTCATGGGAATTTGTCTCGAAAAGCATGCCCTATTCATATGGTCACACCCTGGTCTAACCCTTGTACCTGGAGAAAACACAACATTTAAGTAAATAAGGGGGTGGACTTTACCAAGTCACACCCCATCCCAAATTGTTGGCGGACTTGGAAAAGGTGGAGGTGATAGGGTAGATCTCAGGGCCGAACCCATAGGCCTCCCATTTTTGGCATATGGTTGCAACATTATATACATATGGTTTTGATTTGGTAGAGACTTTGGCAGATTTGGTTAAAATGGTGGACCCTTTGGAGGATGTGGTTAAGTCTGGTGGTATGGTTTATATCCCGACCATATTTGGTGAAATCCTATCAAATGTGGCCCAGTCATGGGCTGCCACGTGGTAGCATCCAAATGAATAAGGATAATCAACATCCAGATTTCCAAAAATTGGCCCACGTCACCACTCCTTTCACACTCATTGCCACGTCATCCTACTCCATCATCTTGCCACATCACCTGAGAGGTGGTTGTATGGTTTTCCACGTGGTTGTATGGATTGCCACGTGGCACCTTTTCATTGGTCCACGGAATTTCCCAAAAATTCCAAAAATGAGTGACACGTGGAAACCTCTATTGTTGCCACGTCACCATGATGACATCATGTTGATGTCAACAAGACACGTGTCACCCTCTTCATATGCCACATATGTTTTACGGATGATGACTTCATCTGTACTAGTGCTGACATCAACAATATGGATGCTCACTCAGCCTTTCTTTCTGGACTAGGTTTGACCAAAAATTTGACTGTGAATATCTTTTGATCCGTAACTTCGTTTGACAATTCATATACGTCATTAGAAATCTTGCGACGCACTCTTCGTGATGATGCCAATTTCACTAAGTTTTGAGGACTTTGGATTTTTCCCCTTTCTTTGTCTGTTGAGGCCATTATGAGCTTCTTGAGTTACTTATGTGAATTATGAGTTATCCTTAGTCTTCTTTGGATCCTTTTTGGATCAATGGTCCTCGAGACATGATCTTCTTAGTTATCCCTAGGGTAGGGGATAAAAGATAACACCACTTTTCAAATTAGTAGTTGATTTTAATATTTTGGTTGCGACGATATCACTTGTTAAGGTTGCAGTTTCAAACAAGTTCCCAATGCCGAAAAAAGGGGTTTCATTGGTAGAATAAGTTTTTTATGTTAGGGTTAATTTTAATATTTTTGTTAGTAAAATTACAAGATTTTAAGTCTATGGTTGTAAAAGGTTGTAATTGTTAGCCTAAAAGAAAAAGAGATTATGAGAGCACCACTTTTTGAAACAGGGTAGAATCAACCACTAAATGTAGCCTATAAAAGACAAGAACTCTAGAGTGTTTTCACATAGGATGTATAGGGGTAAAAAAAAATTTAGGCTTCTAGGTTTGAGTCATAGGGTCTTTTTATTTTAGGTTTTTTAAGTCATGCCTTATGTAAATAAATTATGTTTTGATTGTTTCATGAGTCAATAAAACTAACCCTAGTCCATGTGAGAGTATTTGTGTCATGATAAGTGGTCATAATCATTAGAGAAAAGGGGGTAAGTGTTGGTCTCAAAAGGGTGTACAAAGGGTTCGTATGTCGTATTTAACCATTTGAGGGTCAAATCATGTGTCAAGTCAACCTGTTGCAAACTCACCTGAAATTTTGCAGCGAATCAAGAAAGTACCTCATACACTAATCACATACCATTATGCTTTGGAAACATGGAAATGGTTATATTATTGTTTTCAATTCCATTTATTCATCATTTTCTTCAAGTTGGTTTCAAGAGGTAGGTTTATCATTTTAAATATAGTGTGTTGCAAATTGGTTTGAATTATGGCATTGTGAATTTCCTGTAGCAGATGAAGGTGGAATAAAAGCTTCCAGGAATTGTCAATTTAATTCATGGGACAACAGTTGAAACTTCATATATACCAGGTACCCTATTTTATAATAAAATGAGTTGTCTAAAGGTTTGTCATATTGGACTATAGTTGCTGAAATTTTCCTGCACGCTGCAAACTTCTTTTACTTGGTCAAATCCCACAGTATTTGTATCTTAATCCTTTGAAGACCCAAGTTTATCGCTTTATACCAATAAGATTAATTTTCAACCATTTCTTATAGCCATGACCCTATCCACTGCATTTTCCTGTTAGTCCTACATACAATATGCGTTGAAGGCGCTGTCAACACTTTGTTTTTCTCACTTGACAAAACCCTCACTGACTGTGTTTTCACTCAGTTCTGAGATAAAATATTTTTAAAATCCTTTTCCTTTTCTAGACTTGTGTATTTGAAAACCTATTTCACTAAACCCTAGTCTAAGATTAATTTGCTGCAAACTAGAGGATTGCGCTATGAATCCTTTGTTTTACACAGAATTTCCATGAACTTTTTCCTGATTGCACTCTCATCTAGTTTAGGATTATTTTTCTTTCCTCTCATCTCCTACTTGTAGTCTTTCATTCTTGCACTTTTGTTGTGCATGAATACTTCATTTAGTGAAACCTCAATTATGCAAAAGAAAATAAAAAACCCTGAATATTCTTATTTTCATCATATATCTGGTAACAACTATTATAAAAAGAGAAAAGGGTTTTTTTAACAACTATCATGGACAATCAACAAGGTAAGAATGTTCACAAAGGGGGATAAATTTCCAAGGTTGATCCCCATGACCTACAACTTATAAATTATGAACCATTTTTCGAAGGAGCATTTCAGAGAGTGGGTTGCCTGGTGTTTTGTGAGAAAATGAAAAAAGGACATTCTGAGGTTGCTAAGCATTTTGTACTCAATTTCAATGGGACAAATACTAAGGTGGGTGCATTGGAGTTTGAAGTTTCAAAGAAATCTATTTTTACAACCACGAAGATACCCATTCAGGGTGAAAAATGGTTTAAATCCATGTCCTTGAATTCTACATTTTCCAAGGAGTTCCTACAACCTGAATATCAAGGAGACAATCTATACAAGGGAGTGCCAAGAAGTCATATGCTGGAGTTATTCTTGTATTTTCTTCACCTATTTTTGTAGAAGTTGTCAAGCCTAGAAGACCTTTCACCAGATCAACAACTAAGCATCATATTCTTATGGAGGAGGGTACATCCAAAGCCTCAGCTCAGCAAAAGGATAAAACCCATCCTTTTAAGCATCCAATAGAGATTATTGAGATCAACTCCCCTTCTCATGAAAGTAATCCTACTTTCAAAAGACCTAGGAGGCAACTTAAAGATATAAGAGCTGAAAATGAAAAGTTGAAGAAGGAAAACTTGGAGGCCTGAATCAAGCTAAAGAATACTTTAGACTTATCTAAAGAAGCTATTGATAAAGCAAGATATATGGCTAAGATATCCTTACCTCTGTATAGGCAGCTGAAGAATGTGTATAGGCATAAAATAGATTTCCAAGATGAAATCAGGAGGTTGAAAGCATAATTGAAACCATTCGAGGAGAAGATAGAAAAAATAAATTCGGATATGTTAGCTCGTGTGGATACTAGAAGAAGCAATAGCAAAATATGAAGACAAGACATCATTTCTACATCAACATCGACTTTTTTCCATGGTTTTTTTTATACATAGATTTATAACTCTCGGGAATGACCTTGTCTTAGCTACCATCATCACATTCATATGTATTTTTGCAAAGGTTATGATTTAAAAGGTTGTAGCAGGTTCTAAAAAGGTTTCCCAGGTTTTTGTACAAGTTTTGACATTTGAAATCGGTTTGAATGTAAAATTGCAACTACAGGAAAGTTTGCAGCGTGTGTTTTTAAAGGCGATGTGAACTAGTTGTTTTGGAACAGTTTGTAGTGAAGGTGCTGCAAAATTGATAGTCACCTCAATTTTTGGGCTGATGAAGACTATAAAATGTCAGATTCGCTTCAAATAAGCTCCTCAAGAATCAGTTGGACATCAAGGGGCACCTGCCTTATAGATCTACCTTCATTTAAGTCACATGCAACAAGTTTTCAGCAGTTGCATTTAATGATTCCAACAATTTCCTAAAATATAGCATTCTTGTTAGATTTTTGTTGTGTGCCTAGTGTCATGCCTCTCTAAGGCACGTGATCCTATGTAGAAGCTAGGTGGTAGATTCTAGAGATATTTTTGGATGTATTTTATATTTAATATGTAATGTAACTCCATTAGAGGGTTTGAATGGTTGTAGAGTGATACTCTTATCTCTATTTTTAACTGTAACATAGTTTCTAGACTGTATGTATCAGATTTAAGAATCTTGAATAGTGAATGATCATTTTCTTCTTCTACTGTCACATATGTGTTTCTATCTCACTTTGACGTTATTTTTTTATGAAGGGTTCATCCTTGTTCTTGTTCCTTACTACAGTGAATGATTTATTGTTTCTAATTGATGCAAGTATTATCAAAGTGTTCTCTTGTTGATTAGGAGGTTCCTATTTAATGATATTTCTGCTCTATGTGTTTCAGGACTGCCTGATGCAACTTGATGCATGTATTTCATACTTCCTGCTAAGTCTTCCATCTTTCCATTTTATATTTCAAAATATTGATTTGAGATTATTCAAGCCTTACTTGTTGGTGTGTATTTTTATGGAGGTCTTGTGTTGATATATTAAACTGAGTGTCTCACCTATTTTCCACACATTGATAAAAAAACAGTATTATCTTAAACAAAACCTACAAATTCTGATGGATATTAAACTCACACATACAACACTATAGGTGAGACTTCTAGTACCAAAATAGAGGGTTCGTTTTAAGTAGGTAACTATGTTCTATGCTTAAGCAAGTGGTTTCAGTAAAACAGTCATATCTAATGTTTGTGAGATCTAAATTGAGTGTTTCTTGTTGGATTGGATAGAAGATAGACTAGGGTGTTTTAGGTCCAAGTTTGATAGCTCTTAGGGAAATATTGGTGAAGTAGTAGTTTGTACAAGCTTGTTTCCCTGAAAGGCATAGAAAACAACCAGTTTTGGTAGCTTCCTAAGTTCCTCTTGAAGACTTGAAATTAGATGAGACTTGTGGGAGCCTACAGTAGACATATCAAGTTATTATGGTGTGAAATTTTATACTTAAAGGTGTAGTGAAAATATATTTACATCAGGTGTAAGGTTTTCAATTAAATCATACCCCAAATCATGTCTTTACAAGAGTTCTAAGGAGAGAAAAATTTAGAATTTTTTTCTCTATACTGTGGCAAGTAGAAATTGGGCCAAAACCCCAATTTATGTTGTTAAATTCATGGGGAATTTGGGAAATTTGGTCGAAGGATGAGTTTTTCCTTATTTTAATCTTTGTCTGAGCAAATTTAGACATGTAATGGGTTGAATTTGAAGTCAACATAAGGCTATGGCTAACTGAGTGAAATTGGTTAAATAAATTTCCCAATCCACGAAGTAATTGAAGAAACATACATGCTAGAAATGTCGACCAACTTTGAAGACAAGTAATTGGTGGCTATAGAGGTTGAATTTGTGATTATTGGAGTGAAATTGAACAAATTTAATGGTTTCAGAACAACCATGGTGAAATTGGATGAAATTGGGCAAAATCAGCAATTTCCTGCAGTGAAATAATGGAAAATTCGAAGTGAAATTGTCGAATTTGAAAAGCAGCGAATAAATGTATATGTATAGAGATTGATTTGGTTTTATTGAGATTAGTCACAAATATCTAATGGATACCCAAGAAGAAATTTCAAATTTGGGTGAAATTGAAAGTTTTTGGAAATTTTGGAAAATAGGCGAAATTGGAAAAGTGACAATGGTCTACCGGCGGGACCCCGAGCCCAGGACACATGTCACCCCGATATGAACTTCAGGGGGGTGTAGGGTGGTTATGATAACCACAGTCCAGGGGGATTAATTACATGGAAGTGTGACACATCTCCCCATCCCTAACTGTGGCTAGGTCATTCGGCCCCTCCCCCATGTGTTAAAGGTCGACAGGTCAGGGGGGGAAAAGGAGATGTGGGTCATTGATTGTCACTGACACCAATTGCACCATGAAAGTTAGATAATCGGGTGTGAAATTCATGCATGCATTGATAATGGGTGTGGAATGAGACCTGTCCATCCCTGTATCTGAATAAGAAGATTCCACATGGCAGCCAAGGACTATGCGGCCAAAAAATTTAACTAATGTGTGTTAGTAGAGGTAAAGAAAGAGGAAAGGAAAAAGAACAAAGAAGACCAAGGTTGATGGAGAAAAGATGAGAGAAAAAGGGATGACATGGTGCCACATTGATATTCCATGTGGGTGCAGGTTCCACATCAAAATTCCAGTCACCACATGAAGGCTAAATTTATAATAAAAAAAATTAACGAAAATTAGTGGAAATTTTTGGTATTTTACAAGTGTTGAATTTACAAGGAAATTTTGAGGCCCTAAACAATGTTTTTAGTTGCTAAAAAACAATGCATCTTGGATGTATTTTTTTTCATATCAAATGAAATATCTCTGCAATAGCTTCCTAATAGTGTATTTCATTCTTCAAATGAAGTTAGGATGACTGTTTTACAGCCCGAGCAATGGAGAGTAAATTTAATCCAGTTAGTCTTTGAAGGCCATAAATTCTTGATCTTGAATCAGATTGAGGCACATGGGAAGTATATGGAAATATATTGAACCATTGAACGCATTCATGGATATAAATTAAAATTTGGGGAACATGAAAAATGCATAGGAGGAGTTAGAAGGTACATGTAATCTTCAGGACCAAAAATATTAATTGGGATGAAACTTCAACAGGTTGTATCTAACAGCCGATAACCCAAAAAGAGGTGAAACTTGGCCATATTTTCCAAAATATGATTATTAAGGAACCTAGTTGAGATCCTATCAAAATTCCAAAGGATCAGGAGCAAAGATTCATAAACTCAGTTAAAAAAATTGCACAGGGTTGAAAGGTGATCATAAGGAGTTTTTGAGTAATATTCAAATAGCCATATCTCTCTGCTCAAAACTTAAAATTGAGAAAGAAAGAAGTCACTGGAAAGGTATTGGACTGAGGATTCCATGTAATCACCCATAATTATGATATGAACAACAAAATTCAGAAGAAATCAGAAAGAATATTTCTGGTGACCATAAAGAGACAAAATTGTACATATGTACCAAAATTATATGCTTTCTTTAACCATAATTTTTTAGAATTGTTATCTTATATAATAAATGTGTTGCAAGAAAAGATTAAGGTTGGTGAAAAAACAAAGCAAATTGTATTTAACAAGTGGTATCTTTGGGAATGAGGAACAAGTAGGGTGAGTTCTTCAAAATTTGGCATGATTGCTTGAGGAAGCTATCAGTTGAGGATGTTTGTACTCAGTGAGTAATAGAGAATAATTTCAATGGAACTATGAGTTGGATAAATACTTCAGGATGACAAATGTGTATACCAATTGGGTATGTTGAGTAAGAAAGAGATCATCCATGTTTCATGATAAAGCAGGAGTAATGGGTATGCATGAAGTTGATACCATTGAAGTGTGGAGAGATGGTTGTCATAACAGGTGAGAGGATTGAAATTTGGTTAAAGATAAGTAGATGTACTCAAGGCAAGAGTGTTATGACTAGAATTCCTTACAAGATGATCAAAGTGCTCAGTGGAATCAAGGTGTAAATAATATCATTTAAATAGAGGAATTAGTGAAATATTAAGCATTCTAACAAAATCCAATATTAAGATAGATAGGTACATGGTGGGAAGACCTATTCTATGCATATTGATATATCAAGATGCTAGTATTCTAGTAAATAAAGACATAGTGTATACATAGAAATAAGATGTAACATTCCCAAGGATCATACCTACAGTTTTGGAGATAACACCTCCATGATTGTTATCAGAGTAGTGTAATGGAAGCATGGTTGTATGATAAAACTTCGAGGTGAATTAATGTAGGTGTGTGCATACTAAAGGAGTTCCAGCAGATGAATAAGCAATGCATCATGTGCAGATTGGTTCTGGAGGTATATATCCATACTTCTGGGGAAGGCATTCCTAAATCTCATATCATTCCAAAATTGGATAAAGTTCAAGAGTAACTCAAAGCTAGTGGAAAAGGGTACCACTATGTGGAATCCAAGTTATTTGAGTCTATTGTATCACTCAATAACTATGACAATAATGAAGAGGAATTTTAAGTAAATTTCAAATGTGTTAAGTGCATTGCCAAGGTACAATGGGATGAAAAGTCAAAGGGACTCAGGCATGGAGGTGATTTCCTAAAGAGATATTAATGAGGAACCATGAAGAATAAAATAATTCTATGGTTGGTATAGAATGAAGAAGACATGGAACCTGAAAAGAATCCATATGATATGGGGAAAATCCCCCTAATATGGGTCTAGTGACTAGGCAGAGCCTTGACACCTTAAAAGATAGAAGATCTTCTATTCTATCCCAAACCAAACAAAATCTTATGATAATTAAGGGAAGAAAAATAAGGTAGAAATGTGTACATTAAGTCCTTATGGTTGTTGTCGATCCCTTCCGGTTAATGTATGTTCCAAGATTGTAGGCATCCTCCCAAAGCTGGCCTGAAACAATGTTATAGAACAAACTATGATAGCATATACTTAATTATCAAAATTATCTAAAGGGCTAGTTATTCATGAAAACATTCATAAACAAAAACACATAGACATAAATATCTTGGATAAGAAGTTTTCTCTTTTATTAATAACAAAATTGGAATTTACAACCTGAATTTTGTCGGTGCTGCTCCACAAACCTCACCTGGGTTCTTCTACTTTGTCTCCAAGTGCACTATTCCTGCTACTATCCTCACCACCAAAATGCTAATATAAGGGAAAATTATGGATGGTATAAGGAGGATGGATGGAAGGGAATGTTAAGGATGGAATTCATAGCAGAATGCAGAAGGCTTGGAATACAAGGTAGAAAAATTGGCATAGTTCTCTTGTCTCTTCTTTCACATATCCAAATGACCCCCCTAGGGCCCTTTTTATATGGATAAATGATATTTATTCGGTTGTGAGAAGGCTATAGGAGGAAAAATGGTTGTGAAACCTAAAATAGCCTGTAAAATGCACTGGAAAGTGCGGAATTTATAATGTTTTTCAATTTTTTAGAGTACACGCGAGCTTTCGGGTATGTAGCTAGTGTATGCACATGGGATTTTAGGTATGAAGCTAGTGTATGTACACACTCTGCATATGTATCAGGGTGCATACACAATACAAAAAAAAATTGAGAGGAAATCCAACAAAAAGGGTTGACAGATGTGTGAATGAATATGCCAACATTAGAAATGCATAGTAGTGGCATTTTGAGTTATAAGAGATGCCCCCTAATGTGTGAGGTCAGAAGAGAAACGGATGGAAAAAATACATTACAACATATTTAATGAAGTGGGAAGGCACTAGATTTGAGTAATCCCAAGTGAGTATCCATTTATGCATCATCTGCAATAAGATAATAATAATCACTGAGGCGGGCATTCTCATGCTCGGTACAATCTAAGCATGGTTGCCAATCAAGTACAATGCAGATCCATATCATATATATAGTACTAATGGATACATGACCAATGTGTATGCCAATATAAAGTGTAGCCATGAATAATACACAATAGATATACATCTCAAAATCATCAGAGGATACACGATATCATAAGAATCTTTAGGAAGCATTAATGCATGTGGGTCGACATGATAGCTTCATAACTTGAGAAATAGCTTCAAAATATTCAAAACTTAGGTAGGATTATAATAGGGGTATAAGACTCACTACTCTGAGGTCTTCCACATGCCACCATGGAAATACTAGAGGACCTTGATCATCAGGCACCAAACTTCATTGATTTTGGATGTGAACTTGACAAGACTCTTGGGATGTCCAACTCATGAAGGTCAAGAGATTTATCAAAGAATGGTCAACTCAAGTTGCAGGAATTCCCCCTGGAAAAGAGAACGATGGATGAAAAGACTCAGGCAACATGTTATTGACATAAATCTGTGGCAAAGGAGGCACCACTATTACAGATTATTTTCGTCACCCTTATGACCGTTAATGATGTAAACCTATATGTTTCCTTCAAAGGGGTCAGTGGCATGAATTCCTAAAGAAAGAAGGGAGAAGAACTTTGCCTGAGAGAAGAAGTTGTATTTTACTTTGTAAAAATCCTATTAAGGAAGATTTCAGTAGGCTGCACTATACGTAGGGTGCGGCGATGAATGATTTTTGCACCTTGCTCTAAATCTAGACTGTAGAGTTTCTACAGGCTGCACTATGTCCAGGGTGCGGAAATTCCTGTACGTGGGAAAAATGAGCGTCTTCTCGATTCTTATAGAAGGAGACGATTATATGGTGAGGTGGCCTCCGAATGGTTTGGATGTTACTCACTTTCATGATTAAGTGGGATCATCCTAACCTCCTCACCTTATCCTCTTCATCTTATAAAAGGATAGGAGCTCTCATGGACAAAGTGATATTGGCTTGCTATTGAGTTTTGTAGCTTGGAGTTTTTGGAGCTTGTCTATTGGCTTTGAGATTTTCTTTGTCAAGATATATTATGAGTAGCTATCATATCTATAGTCCATGGATAAGAAGTGTGTGGGAAGCAAGGAACTATTGGAAGGAACCTGACAACATCAAGGCATCTGGTTGTATATTTCTTCCACATTATATAATACAGTGGAATGTTTCTTTCTCATAAAATCATTCTCATTTTATAGCATGACTCCTTGATCACATGTATAAGCTTTCATTGAATATATTATTGTTTCTTTCACTTTGGCTGGTTTGTTTCATTGCAGATCCAATATCACAAGAGCACTGAAGTGGATCAAGGACAACAAAGATATAAGGAAGCAATATTCAAAGGTATGTCACTTATCTCTTCTTTGGTAGTAAATTTGATGATTAAATCCTAGGGAAATATCCATGTCATGTCTTGTTTTGTTCTAGATCTAGGTGGATCTTAGGGGGATTGATTTGTGTCTACACTTAACAATTAGCCCAATAACAAAATTGGAGACCATATTGGGGACATATTGTTTTCCTAGTTTGTCTTGCTTTCTTGCTTTGATTTCTTGGGTTTTTTCTCTGAGTCTGTGGGGGATCCATCCAGACTCTCTAGATCTGAAAGTTCATTTAGGCTCTTTTCCCTTTTTACAATTTTCCTTTGTTTACAGGCATTTCCGCACTGTATCCCATATGTAGCCTGCGAAAACCTTAGATCGCCGCACCTGGATTGTTTAGACTAGTGCGGAATTTTCGCACCCTACCCATATCTATCCTGCGGAAACCTCAAATACCCATATGCCCTTTGTTTGATTTTGAAATATTTGGTCTCTTGCTTTGAGTGTCTTTCAGTTACAAAGAATTGTTTTTCTTTAGAATTGTTTAGTGAAAGAACATTTCTTTTTTTGAATAATTTGTGCTAAAAGAGAAACTTAGTTTGGGTTGATTTTTTTTTTATGAAACTCACTCTTTCTTTTAGCGTCTCTTTGAAACAAAAAATTTAATTTCTTTCTTTATATTAGATTGGGGGCATCCTTGCATTTGAAGTAGTGAAATTGCATGTTTTTTGGCATTTTTTGGTCTTGAATTGTGTATTGGTGTACAATCTCTTTGGCTCATTTCTTGAAGATCTTGATGTTGATGAGTTTAATTAAATTTTGGGACATTGTGCATCTGGGAATGATAAACATTTTCTCCTTCTCGTAATATAGCTTTCATCGAAGTGAAATATTTGCATTATCATTTCTTTGCATTGTTTAGAGTCGGTCAAAACATCATTTAGTCCACGCCATTTTCCTCTTGAGTAAACAACAACCTTAAAAATAAAGCGCTTATAAAATTTGATTAGACATTTTTATATTTTCTGGTAGAAAACCTACATTAGATTAGTTCTAGGGCTTTGGAATAGGTGTGAAAGATAAATTTCCAAAGCTACAAAAAAACATATAATCTTGAGTTAGGGAGTGGTAAATCCACTTATTACATTTTGTCCTAGGAAGCCCTTCTAACACAAGGGTCAATCACGAGGTCGCATTAAGACTGGTGGAGTTACTCACCCTGCTTTGTTGGTCTTGGTGTAGATATTGTGTGTATTATGGGGGTCTCTTGAAGGGTATACCCACAATGATGAGTGGAGGCCTTTCGAGTTGATTTTGGGCTAGATACCCTGCCTTTGCGCATGGATCGGACTATCGACTGTTTCCCCAGGCATCATTGTCGTAATTGGAAACCTTAGTGGCCTTCCTCTTTAGGGTCTTTACACAAGGTGACTGTGGAGGTGCAAGTCTTCATGGTACCTAGAATCGATGTTGGCCAAGCTCACTCGAGCTCCTTGGAGGGTATACCCACAATTATGTGTGGGAGATTGCACCAAGGCGTAAGTTCGTTAAGTAGGTCGTCAACTTAAAGATTCCACCCACTCTATCTAAGCCCCTTGTTACATTGTCCTCACGACGTTGGATTTCATAAACAACTAGTGTGTTCATTGTAAGAAGGTTTTGTTTGCTTGTTTGCTTCCTAGATTTTTAGTGTGTGTTGTTTGTTTTCCCTAGTAGAAACTAGGTTGGGTCTATTTTTTTATGGTGTCATTTCTCGAAATGACCAATGAAGGAACCTCTTTTCCAGGGGAACCTTTTGTTTTTCCTTCTTACAGAAACATTGGTCCTCCTTACATTGCTACTTTGAGCCTTCCAAGCCTCACGATTGCATTGTCAGTGTGGTTGTTTTCCACTCAGGTAATCCTGAATGCAATTGGTTCTTCATTTTTAAGCACTTCACCCCAAGAGCATCAACCTCACGTTGATCCTTCACCATCTTCACCAGTAATATATTCTTCGCTTTCTTCACTTGCAAGGTCTTCTTCTATTTCATCTTCTTCGCCAAGTGAAAGCTCTGAAGATAGTAAGAAAAGGAATAATAAGAAGAAGAAAAATAAACAAGGGTCCTAACTTCCAACCACTGTCAGATAGGTTATAAAGAAACCAGTTACTATTAATCATGCTGGGAGTGTTCATGATTCCAAGATCACCCAAACAACCCGTAAGCCCAAGTACCCTTGTAGGATTTGTAAGGGTAGCCATCTTCTCAAGGATTTCCATGGTCTATCCAATGTTATAGAAGCATGGTCTATACAGCCTCGCCAATCCATGTCATTAGCCTCTGAACAACATGTTGATGACCTCTCATCAACTAGTCATGATATAGTTGGGAAAAATAAAAGTAGAGTCGAGTTCCCATGTATGTTATGCAAAGGGAGTCATCTAACTCACATTTTCCCTCGTATGGATGAAGCCTCAAAATTCCTGGAAGACATGACTGTTTCACAACCTCAACTTCTAGTTGCTTATCACAAGCTTACTCTCGACCCACTTGTAGTTGATGGAATGATCAACCCATCCCCTTCATCAGTCAGTCTGGTTGATCATGTGGTCAATCCAGTCATGTCCTTAGTTGAACTAGTTGACAAAGTTGTTGATCTGATCCCATCTTCGGTCGATCCCACTCTCCCGTTAGAGAGTGCAACCCAAGCGGCCAATCTGTTTCCACCCATCGACCCCATTCTCCCCTTGGAGAATGCAACCCAAGTGGTCGATATAATCTCGTCATCAGTCGATCCTACTCTCTCACTTGAGAGTAAACCTGATACTACTCATGTTTTTTTTGTTGATACAGAATCTACCGTGCTCAGGGGTATTCCTCCTTCTCCCATGGAACCCCCTCCAAGTAATGAAGCCATCCTTTTTAATTGGGGTGTGCTAAATGGACCTCGTCTTTCCTCTCACATTCATTTCAATATTATAGTATAGGTTTGTGGTCAAGACATTCCTCAGACGTTGATAGACGAAGGTTCGTCTATTAGTATTTTTTCCTCTATTGCTTGGCAAGATTTGGGTTATCCTCAGCTTGTGTAGGTTACGCAGAATCTATTAGCTTTTAACAGAAGAACCAGTCAACCTTTAGAGATCCTTCCTCAGTTTTCTGTAAATTTGGGAGGGAAAATTGTCGTTATTGACAGGGGTGATTTTAAGAACCCCCCCTAAATTTATATGTATAATAAATGGG
>JZKD02S1767407.1:27074-44334 GCA_000966675.3 Picea glauca
AAGTTTTAAAAAATCACTTTAATACAAAAAATTCACCTAATAAAAAATTGGAAGCCCCTAAATTTCGCCCATGGGCGAAAGTTCGCCCCTAAAATCATCTATGGTTATTGATGTCATGGTAGTCCAAGATCCCTTGGATTTTGATTTACTCCTTGGGTGAGATTATGTCTATGCCATGAAAGCTATTGCATCCACTCTTTTTTGTGTGATATCTTTCCCAAACGATGGAAGAGTGGTGACTATTGATCAAATTTTGTTTGTTGGCCCTGACTTGAACATCAAATCAATAACCTCCCTAAATGGTTCTTATATGTAGTCGGTGTCACCCTTGCCATAGGTCAATTATGTGGCATTTTCTCCCATGCCTTTACATGCCTATGAAGATGAGTCTCCCATTGTAAGCTCAGCCTCTGATGACCTGGATCCGAAAGTTGACATGGTGATCTCTTCAGTAGGGCTATTGGAACCTAACCTCCTTACCCCTATCACGGCCATCGACATGTGTTCCTTCCAGAGTGTGTTTCTTCCGTCAAGTGAAGATCTCTTGGAAGCCATGACCAAGTTTTGTCCCTTGACATGGTGTCCTTCTAGAGCATTGTCCTCTTGGAAGTCGTGATCAAGAAGAGTGTTGAGCATGGTTTTATGATTTCAAGCTCATTAAAAAATGAAACTAGCTATGAACATGGTTTTCTGATTTCAAGCTCATTAAAAAATGAAACCAACTTTGAGAATGATTTTCTGATTTTGAGATCGTTAAAAAATGAAACCAGCTTTGAGCATACGTTTTTTGATTTCAAGCTCGTTAAAAAATGAAATCAGTTATGAGGATAGGTTTACTTCTCTATAGAAACCTCGTTAAAAAATGAAATAAAGCTTACGAGCATAGTTTCTATTTCTGTGTCAAGCTCATTAAAAAATGAAACATAGGTCTGGAGATTGAACCCAAATTCTCGATCATAGTTCCTATTCATGTGTCAAGCTCATTAAAAAATGAAATAGTTTCCCCCCTAGTCAATTGAGTCAAGTACTTTGTTACATATAGTATTTGAAGCTTATTTTCATCATCCTATGTCATTGGATGAATAGAAGCTTGGGGGGGAATGCTTACAGCCTATGGACTTCATGCTGAAGTTAAATACACTAGTTTCTTAAGATGGGGGATAAGTACCAACCATCCATGTGTTATGCGTTGGGAAGTCCAAGAATATTTTTCTATGGTTCAAGCTTGTGAAAAAATGAAACCAAGTCCAGGAAAAGTTTTGGCTAGTTTTAAGCTTGTGTAAAAATAAAATCTATCCCAAGGATGGTTTTTTTTTTGTTTTAAAGCTTGCGTAAAAATGAAAACAATCCCGATTTTAGTCTTTGTTATTTCTCATGCTCGTAAATACATGAGAATAAGTTATCGAGATTATTATTTGTTCTTTCTCATTCTCGTAAATCAATGAGAATTTAACCGAGCAAACTTTTATCACTTTTTCGGGCTCATAAAGGTTATACGAAAAAGGAACCCCCTGTAGTTCCCTTTAAGCTCTTTTCAAACTCTCTAAACATGAAAATATTGTCGAGCGACCTTGTTCTTTTCATGCTCGTAAAAGTATTCAAAGAAAATGTTTGATGGGTGGTAGGTTATCACTTTTTCGGTCTCATCGAACTAATTTATGAAAAAGGAACTAAGAGAGTTCTCTTTAAGTGTTTTTTAGACTCACTAAACATTAAAAGCACCTGAGTTTTCTTTCTTTGGACTCGTAAAACAAACATTGAAAGTCCCATATGGGACCGAACCACTCCTTCCTAGGGTTCGTTAAACATACTTCAAGGGACTCATCTGAAGGATGATCTTACATATACAAGCATATGTTAACCTCCTCAAGCTTGTGTAAAAATAAAGAGGTACTCGCCAGAAATGGTGGGGGGGAATTGGGAAAGAAATGTATCTAAACCTGTATTCTATGGAAGAGTCACCTTTGAACATGACACCCTTTCACTCACTTTGTGTCTAGGTTGGAAAATACACTTGTCTCTTGGTCATACTCCTTTATAAGATTACAAATCGGTCTGTGATCCCTATTGTTGAGTCAGTGTTTCCAAGACAGTTGTTGTGTCGTCAATATGTTCAAAGAGAAGTTCAACCCGGAAATCCTTCTATTGTGTCAGCCATTTCTGTAGTCCTTAAGCCTTCTATTGCATCAACCATCCCTGTGTCTGTCCTTAATCACTGGTTACTCTAATCTACTTCAAATCTTGTTACATGTTTTGTGTCATTGATTGGGGATACATTAAGGCCCTCCTATGATGAGTCTTTTTCTGTCCACTTCAACTCATTATACAGGAAGTAGACTTAGAAAATAATTGGTACCATGGGACTTGCATGCCTTAATGGCAGGTTTCCTTGCTTTGGACAGTGGGTTTTCATTATTGACTCCTGATCGAAAGATTTCGCCAAGTGTTAGACCTCAACTCATTTATCCACATTCATTGGATTGTACTAATGTACATTGGGATTCATTGACATTAATGGTGATTACCCTCACACTTGTTAACGATATTCATTAATGACCAGTAATCAAGTGGTTTCTACCATGTGCGACTTCATCACATGTATTCGGATGGTTAGATTCGTACTATAGAGTGGTGGAGATGAAGACCCTGGATCTTTTCTGACAGATTCAGGTTGTGTTGGAGTATATTCAATTTGTATTGTTGCATAGATCCACATTGTATGTCTTGTGGCTATGTTCAAATTTGAGTCTTTAAAACATAGATCCACGGTGTATTTTTGGTGGCTATGTTCAGATTTGAGTCATATTGGCATGGATCCATTGTGTATATTTGGTGGCCATGACCTGTCTTACTTGACATGGATCTTTGCATGTCAACATTTACGCTTTGATTCATTTGTATTCTGATTATGGGAATGCCTACCTCAATGATGATATATTATTGTATTGTATTTCCTTATTTGTTGGTAGGTTTCCGACCAACTGGTCCTTGTTCCCTACACACACTCGACAAAGTATTTCAGCTATCACTATGTTCTAACCTCATACTTTGGGGGGCTCTCTGTTACACATTATTTTTGTCACCCTTATGACCATTAAATATGTAAACCTATATGTTTCCTTCAAAGGGGTTAGTGGCCTAAATTCCTAAAGAAAGAAGGGTGAAGAACTTTGCATGAGAGAAGAAGTTGTATTTTCCTTTGTAAAAACCCTATTAAGGAAGATTTATGCAGGTTGCACTATACGCAGGGTGCGGCGATGACTGATTTCAGCACCTTGCTCTAAAGCTAGACTACAGAGTTTCCGCAGGCTGCACTATAGCCAGGGTGTGGAAATTCCTGTACGTGGGAAAAACGAGCATCTTCTTGATGCTTCTAGAAGGAGAAGCTTCTATGGTGAGGTGGCCTCTGAATGATTTGGATCTTACTCGCTTTCATGATTTAGTGGGATCATCCTAACCTCCTCACCTTATCCTCTTCATCTTATAAAAGGAGAGAAGCTCTCATGGAGAAAGTGAGATTGGCTTGTTATTGAGTTTTGTAGCTTGGAGTTTTTGGAGCTTGTATATTGGATTTGAGATTTGCTTTGTCAAGATAGATTGTGAGTAGCTATCATATCTACAGTCAATGGATCAAAATTGTGTGGGAAGCAAGGAACTGTTGGAAGGAACCTGACAACATCAAGGCATCTGGTTGTATCTTTCTTCCACATTATATAATATAGTGGCATGTTTCTTTCTCATAAAATCATTATCATTTTATTACATGACTCCTTGATCACATGTATAAGATTTCATTGAATATACTATTGGTGCTTTCACTTTGGTTGGTTTGTGTCATTGCAGATCCAATATCACAAGAGCACCGAAGCGGAGAAAGGACAACAAAGATATAATGAAGAGATATTCAAAGGTATGTCACTTATCTCTTCTTTGGTATTAAATTCGATGATTAAAGCCTAGGGAAAATGCCATGTCTTGTCTTGTTTTGTTCTAGATCTAGGTGGATCTTAGGGGGATTGATTTGTGTCTACACTTAACAATTAGCCCGATAACAACCAAAAAATCTCCATGTGTTTGGAAGAGGAACCAAACAGAGGAGGACACAACTCTATGTAACAAGAATAGATTTCTAAGGCCATGCTAGATCCCGGTGCTTGTAGAATAAAGGGAAGGATGTTCTCTATCCAAGGGTGACTATATTGTTTCCAACAAAAACAAATGTTTCCGCGTCCCCTCTTTTTGGAATATTTTTTTTTTTGTGTTTTTCATGTATTTAATGAGCTTGAAAAAGAATAAAGAATGCTACGTTACAAATGAGGAACGAGTGTCGTAGAAAAGCAAACCAGTTCCAAGTGCATGGAACATACTGATGCTCAATGCAAGGAGATGGGTGCAAGATAAGGACACTCGAGAAAATTCCTCCATGGGTCGAGGTCTCAGATCGCAAGGGGAAAAATGAGACAAGGATTGCACCTAAGGAATTCGCTAAAGGTTTAGTAATAACCACATGAAGCCAAAATTAGGCCAAAGATACAAGGATGACACATGCGATGTGATTACAGCATGACACAATGAGACTCCTTCCATGTAAAGTTTTACAAGCCCAGAGAAGGTAATCTCGGTGGTTTTTCACTTTTAGAGAGTCTGAAAAACACTAAAAGAAGACTCTAGAGTGATATTTTTCGTAAGTTTAGTCTCCAGGGCATGAAAAAGAATAAAATCATCGAAAGGAGAACTCTTATGGTCACTAGGGCTAGAGTATTCCTTTTCTGTACTTAGTCCAGTCGGTCTAGAAAAGGTTTAAACTTATACCAAAAGGACGTCTCTTCAAAACCATTTTAACGAGTGTTCTAAATAATGTTCTTGGTGTAGTATTCGAATCGAAAAGGAAGGCATCCAAATGGTTGAGCAAGAAATAGGAAGTGTATGGGGAAAGTGTCAAGGCATTGGCCAAAATTTCCAATTTACCAATGGTGAGATACGTGACTAAGATATAGAGCATTATGAAAATCAATGCAAAGGTGCATTGAGAGTTTCACTCATGCATAGTAAGTGGTAGAGTTGCACTTATGCATGATATAATTGTTATACTTGAATGCATTTGTTGAATTTGTTTTGTGAATGCAGGCATATATGCTATTTAATGGAAATAATTATACTAACAGCTGAAAAGTTACAACTATTACTAACTCTTGGAGTTGAGAAAATTCCAGGAGTTGTTAAACATTGCAACATGAAAGTTGCAATTCAAGTAGTCACATGAGCATTGAATACATGAGATTTTTGTTCATGAAACAAAGTAATTTTTGGACACACAAACCACACTGAGAGGGGGGGGGTGAATCAGTGTAGGGATCGTTTTGCACTTCTTTCAAAACTTAGTTATCAACCACTTCAAATATTATTATTCATTCACAATTATCTACTTGCATATAACAACACCATTCATCAATAATAGAGAACATTAAACCATCACCATAATGAACACAAAGAACATCAAATATATGTGTAAGCTTTTGTATTATGTTTTTACATGATACTATGATCTCCGGGGTTTATCATCACCAACTGAAAAGAGAGCCAACTCCAAGAGAGTACCAACTCTCAATACAAGACCCAACTTGCAAATCTCAGCACCAACTGAGATGTGAGGAATCCAACCCTCAAGTAAAAGACCTAGCTTGTATATAGAAGAAAATATGTCCAACATGTACCAATAACTAGTCACAATATGTACCAATCACCTTGTACTATCAACCATGTACATCAATCACTCACACAACCTGTACCATCACAAGTGAATCAACTATGCACAACATAACCTATCACATCAACTTGTCTCCTCTATAAAATAAGATATGATCTCATGGATCTCATGCTCATGATCACAATAGAAATAGACAACATGAAGACCATATGGCAAATACCAACAACAAAATACCAATTGTATCCCTCAACAAATATGATATATGTAATAATACTGAACATCCAATACCATCTCAAGAGCTAAAACCTAGCTCACAAAACATACCTCAAACAAGATGTGTTGTATCTCTCATAAATAGAATCCAACAATGCATTAAAGATTATGCAAATATAACCAGCTATGAACCAGTACTAAACTTCAGTAGATCTGCCTCAGATCAACTTTACAACAAGACCTAAACTTCCAAGAGGGTATCCAACAGATTTACAAGCCAAACCCTCAACCAGATTCATAGATTCAACACTACACATATGAAAACCATATATTTTTATTCTTGTAGCCATGGATCTATTACAGATTTGTTTCTCTAGCCATGATTCTATTGTCGTGATCTTGTTGTCGTGATTCTGCTTCCGCGGTTCTACTTCCACAATCATGTTGTCCCATTTATGTTGTCATGATTATGTTGTTGCGATTCTACTATCTTGATTATGTTGTCATGGTTTTGTTGCTGCTATTCTGTTGTCATGATTCTGCTATTGTGGTTTTGCTTCCACAATTCTATTATCGCGTTTTTTCTACCGCGATTTTTCTACTACGATTTTTTTGTCGGGAATTTGTTGCCGTGAATTTGATCTATCAATAATACCTTCCCAAATAACCTTTCACAAATGGATATTCAATTATGTTCAAACATAATTTGCATAAGAGACCTTAGCTCTCTTATTTATACTCTCCAAGTAGGTTTCTCTAGGGGTTATCTTCTAACCAACTTCCTTCTTTTATGGATAACCCACTTCTAACCACTTTGTCCACTTACAACCACTTTATCCACAAATAGTAATCTCACCACTTATAGTTGCAACTAATTTATTTTTAATTATTTTGTTTTTGCAACAACTAAACCCATGATTAACTCCTAGTTGCAACCACTTTGAATAGTAAAATTCTTCTAGGAGCTTCTAGAATAAATTGACTTCTTTGACCTTCTAGGGGCTTCTAGATAACTCATGAGGGTTCTCCAACTTCACTAAGCCATACCTCCTCAAATTTGAGGAACTACGTGACATACCACATATCACCAGAAATTGTACGACATGTATTATCCATCTAGAATAGTCTCACCTACAAATTCACTGATCTTCATTACATTATTCCTCAACCAAACTTGGGTTCCTTAACCACACTACTAGGATTACTCGACCACTTAACCATTTGGACTTTACAAAGTGTCTTTTCGAGAGGGATTTCACCATAAAGGGACCACTTTAGGAACTTTATTGAAGAGTGTCTTCCCTTAAGGGCTTGCGCCATAAGGGGACCACTTTGGATTTCATCCATTTGGCACTTCCTATCAACCATGACATGAAATCAATGATATAACTCCCTTTGACATCAATCTTGACATCAATGACAACACATCACTATGACACCACTTGACATCAACCCTTTGACATCAATTACATCAATGACAACATAATCCAACAACCAATACATCAATGATACAAGCACATCATTATGAAAATACTTGACATGAACCCTTTGAAATCAATCCTTCGACATAATGACAACATAGTACATCAATAATAATTGATAGTAAAAGGAAAGTATAATTGTTGAAAATTCCTATGCATAGAATATTAATTCATTCTATTTAATAAATTGCTTGATATTTGTGATTGAATTGGTAAGTGTAGACAATTATAAGATCATTTTGTAAGTTTTTGGTACATATTGCAATGAAAATATATTGTATAGGAAATAATGATTATTTGTTGGTTGAATGCAAGATGAAGAATTGCAAGAAAAGTGGTATTCAGTATGGTGTTGGTGAAAGCCATAAGAAAGACTACATCCTACTATTGCAACAGCCATGAAAATTATGAGATAGAATTTCATATTTTGGGAAAAGTTGAATTCCTTATCAAATAAATTTGAGTTTCTAAATGAATTTTTTTTTTATAATATTCCCTCATAATAAATGTATGTGGGTGGAGACACTAGAGCCCTATATATGTAGAACCTTGGTGGGGTTCTAATAATAAGTTGGCACTCTCCTTGTGTGCGAAATCCTTTGCAAGATGTATCATTGAGGGACTGTGTAGCAGTGAAGGGATACATGATCCTGGAAGGGTGAGTGCAAGAAGGAAGAGGAAACTCATGAGTGATTATGGCATGAGAGATATAATCATGAGGGTTTGTCAAATGGAACAATGAGATGAATTATTTCATGAAGCAACTCTATGGAATAGAGAAAATGACTTCCAGCTACAGTATGAATACATGAATTGGTTCTTGCAAAGTAGAGCACCAAGGAGACAAAAAGATTCCAATAGCAAAGGCTTGGAGATTTTTGAATAATTTTGAATTGTACATGGTATATAATGCACTGAGGACAGTGTATAAATAAGGGGTAGGGGAATGCAATACCCCAAGTCGAACCCTAGTTGTAAATGTAAATATGTTTTATAGGATGGTGAGACGGGTTATTAAAGGCTAGAAGGATTATGTGATTATTAGGCTAGAGAGACTAGATACTAAAGGCCATTGAGCCTATTATTGTAGTATGTAAACACTCATATCATTAATAAAGTACATCATTGTTGCAGACCAACCCACAAATGAGTATGGGGGGATAAAATCTACTAGAAAGGTGTTGAGATCAATTCTCGCTTCTGCGTTTTCCCTCCCCTTTCTATTTTCCCAACTTCTTTTTTCCATTTATTTTCCCTCTTCTATACTTACCCTCGTTCCCCTTTTCTTTTCTCCCTTCTCTTTTTCCTTTCTAGTTGCTATACTTAGCCATTTTTTGAAAAATAATGGGTTCATAGGTTGGTGGACTCATGGATCTTCACCTCCATGCATACTCCCATATCATGAGTCTGACTGACCATTGTTTTATTATGTACTTAACCTTTTTTGCAACCATGGGTTCACGGGTTCAAGGTTTCATATTCTAAATTCTGCGATATCCATTTTGCACCCAAATATATGTGATCTACATTATGACCATCAGACTTGTCGTGGGTACCAAGATCCTAAGTATCTTTTTTCTCTTGTATTGAGTTCGACCGACCATAGTGCAACACTTAGCCTATTTTCGATCACTCGCAACCGCGGGTTCGTGGGTTCATAAAAATTCCCAAATCCTAATTTCTCTTGTCCGTCCATGCCAACTTCGTGCTTTTCCCAATATGCATTTAGCATGGTTTAATGCTAATAATTCATCATACAGGTTCCATAAATATTGTCATTAATAAGCGAAGGGCTCGAAGATATTTCCCATTAAAATGCATTAAAGCATGATTTGCCAAAGATTGTATTGTTATCTCTCTCAAGAGTTCATTTCAAGTATTATTTGGTTAAAAGAACGCTCTTGTCAACCTATGGTAGTAACATCTCGACAATAGGTCTGTGGTGATACTTTGAATATTTTTGGGCATGAAGACCAAAAATTTCAGTGGTCTAGAGCATATTCTTACTATTCATCTCCCTCTGCTAAAAAATAAGTGATCTGGACATCCAAAATTTCTCGCACAGGGTGTGTCTCTGAGGTTTTCGACTGAAAGGAACTAGTTGCATGGTGTGTTGAGAAATATGTACCGAGTCAGTGAATCATACAACTCCAGGATCATTCCCCCATCTCTCTTTCACTGCAAATATTTTGTAATATGTTGAAGCTCCCTAAGCCAACACTTACCTTCAAAGGAGAGGATTGCAGGGATTTCCTGAAAAGGCATGACAACGGCCTGGACCTCTTGCCTAAGTTCTTGGATAATATTGTGGTTTTCCTAGAAGACATTACCAGGATTCAAGTTGAGTCATTTAAAAACCCCTTTAGGGAAATTTCTTGGTTGTTTACCAGGATGACAGGCCAAGAAAGCACCACCACTATTTCCCGAATGATTCTTTATATTTTATATTTTACAGTTAAAGAGAAAGTTATTTTCGATTGGGGAAAACCAAATTCCATTAAAATATACTCCCAATTGTCACAGTACAAAAAAGAAAAGAAATTATTCATGGCTTCTTATTTGGTGTTTGTGATAACATATTGTTGTCAATTTCCAAAATTGTCTATTTGTAAGAGGGTGAACTGTGAACTTGATTTGGTTACCTTATGGTACCAATAATTGTGGAGACACAAGGCTTCTTTTCATTTTTATGAAGTTTAAAATGATTTCGTTTCAGTTTTCAAAGGATTATTGTTTGGTAAAGATACCCCCAGAATATCCAACTACGAAAATAAATTCTTGGATAAAAAGGGGACGCTAGAGAAGATGGAAAATCATAATGTTATCATGATTTTTGGCTCCATGGAAAATCCCTCTTTTCTTCCATGCCATGTATCTGATAAAATGTTTATCACGGAAGTAGCAAGGCAGTATACTTTCTGGCTGCACTTTTCCATGAGAAATGGAAAAAGCAATTCATACCCTTTCCTTGGAAAATTGGAGACTTTATATTCAGGAATATAAACAAAATCGATGAGTTTGCGAACCACTTCCACAATGTGAATATGAAATATGTTGAAAATATAAATGGGTTTGACCCTAACGGAATTTTCATGGAACATATGCTAGCAGTAGGATTCAACAACTCATTTATTCATATTGTTCTGAGTGAAGAAGAATATAACAAATTAGGTGCTCCTTCTCACAATGTTGGTGACTTGGAAATAGTACTTAGTAATAACAAGTTTTAAAAGAAGAAAGGAAAGGGTCCCAATGATAAGAGTGCTCAGTCCCCAACTATTACTCCTAAAACTACCACATCTCGGAGAAATGCTCCAATGGCCCACCCATCTAAATAAGTTACCAATAGTTGTTACGAGGAAAATCTCTATATGGCTAGGGTAAACCAAAACAGTTGGAAATGACTACAGAAATCAACTCTATTCTCAAGTAAGCTATATAAACGAATATGATATCAAGACAAGATAAAAGGCCTACCTCGTTAAGACGTTCGATGAAGTCCATCGTTGAGCACATGACCGAAAGCAATATACCTACAACTATTCCTCAACAACCAAGAAAAGCAAGCATACAGTGATAATAAATGATGTTAGCACATTCAATAGAATAATCCATTAATAAACATGACAAATACGCCCATGGAATAATAATTCAAATATTTGCAAGATATCAATTGGATGGGAAAACCGTATTTCTATTAATATATGATCAGCAGAAGTGAAAATGTTACAGACTTCCGTGTCGGCACAGTTCAGAACTGAGAAACTAAGTTCCATCCAGCTTTGCCTCCACCACTTCAATCCTCCACCCAGGGCAAGCTCGTAGAAGAGAGACAATGAAGTTATCAATCAATAATGGAAGAGCTTGGGGGTTGAACAGTGTGTTCAAACTTAAAGGACAAAGGGATGTAGACATAATATGAAGTAAATAATTTCTCTATAGTAACTTTGCTCTCAAAGTTGAATTCTTTCTCCTCTTTTGCATAGATCGGAATTGGCCCATTTACAGCCTTCAAATAGAAATGAAGGGTTGATTCAGAACGTTTCTAGTATATGGAAGGCCAAGGATCACAGATCTCTTGTCGTGACATGGAAACCCAACTTCATTTTTCATTTTTGGGCACAAATCCCGATGTACGAGGGTTTTATTGGAGTAGCCTGCGTATACACATATTGTATAGTAGGCAAGGTGCGTACATGTGGAAAAAATGTATTTTTAGCTCTGGTATTTGCAAAAATGGATGACAAGTCTACATAGGGAAATGGAAAAAGGCCTTCTGTGCAAGATTGCATAGGGTGAGGAAAATATTGCTATAACATATGCCCCCTAATGTGTGAGTTCATAGGAGTACATGTGATGGCTGAAATACATTATAAACAACCTAGAAGTGGAGTGATGGGGAACCAGCTAGAAGAACTAGTTTCTCGTTACATTCTGCACTGACTTTTCATACATGGCTGCCAATTTTAATTACATTGTAGATCCATGTGAAAAGATACCAAAAAGTTGTTTGTGGCCATGAATAGGAAAATAAAAATGTGGTTACATGCCAAAGTATGTCGTAGTCACGAACAAGGCCCAGTAGAACCAGTCTCAAAACTAATATGAAGATATATGTATACAATGGAGTACAATCTGATCTCCCATGATCACTGAAGTCATATAAGTATTGGTCCAATGAAAAGGAAGCAACAACTCAAGAAATTTTTGGCCACATATTGATGTATCCAAGTCTTCTACACAATCCTCCAAAGATTCAATTCTACATCATGTAAATAAAGGAGTTGAGGTCGAACACAATGAGGTTAACAATATTGAGGTATATTGTTAACAAACGTGAGGCAACCTACCGATAATGAAAGTAGGTATCAAGGCACTGAGTACATTCTTACAAATGTGAATAAACCATTTGGTGCCAAACACCTGAAAAATCCATCAAACAAGAGACATTGATGTATTCGCAATTGTTGACAGCGAGAGAACCTGCCACCAATGACTGCAAGCCTCAAGGTACTCAAAAGAATCTAGGTCTCATTTCCAAAATAGATGAGCTAAAGTCGATGGAATGAGACTCGCTGAAAGGAGATCATTAAGGAATTGTTGGCACAAGGGTAGACTCGGGGTTCAACTCTTCAACAACACACCAACAAAACCCTAACTACCGACCCTTTCGGCAACACCTGCGAAGCATATGAAGTCTCACCCAAGGTAGAGGCAGGGGGGGTTGTAGGACTCAAGTGTCTACAACGTAGCTAGGACACAAATCTGTGATCACAATACATAATAGAGAACTTAGCCAATAACATTCATTAGTCTTTAACCCTTGTATGCACATCGCAGGTTAAAACCCTAGTCATAGAAAAACGCAGAATTAATCAAGATCTAGTGTATCTAACCATTTAGCACATAGAATTAAAGCAGATATATCATTCATTCACACCATAAAGCACTAAGAATTCATAGATCCATTTATCCTAGCAGTGCACTAATAAAATACAATAAAAATATAGCACAAAGCACATAACACAGGATATGCATGGTTCACCCCAGTGTGGGGCTACGTCCACCAACTCTTCTTCTTCTTTATTAGCTTCTTCCAATATTCTTACATGCACAGAGACACAAAGCCAACTCCGCATAGGACAGGAGATCTATGTGCACCTCGCTAGATCCTCCTTCCCTGAGTTAGGTCAAAGCACAAAGCCTTTACATAGTCTATCCACAAAGCACTACAAACCACTTGCACTTATCTCTGCAAGTCTCAACATACGGTATGAACAAAGCATTCACAACCATTTGCACCTAACACATTGGCCTACTAGTTCTTGCACAATGCCCACTTAGATCTAGTAATTCTAACTACTTATTACATCGCCTAGATACTTACTTATACTTAAAAAAGGGGGCCTAAACATGGGTAACACCCATGGGCTGACATCCCATACCCATTACATAAAACCTAAATCCAAAAATCCCACAAAAGGGGTCGAGATCCTGTGATCTCTGCTTCGCTTGGGTGCTCCATCTTTGACCATCCTTTCAAAGTCCCAAAATGGTCAAACACAACCAAGGTTCTCCAAAACTTGGTCGAGGGCCAACAGGCCCCCACACTCACCTGTGACTCATCATGAGTCACTATGATATGGGAAATTCTTCTTCAAAGGCCTCGCACTTGGCTCAATCTACCTCAACTTGCTGCTTCACTAGAGCCTCCTACTCGGTGAACTCCTGAATGACTTTCTCGGTGGCAGGTCCTTCCAAGCGTTGTTTTGTTGTGGTGACCACTTGTTCCAGTTGTGCACCTCATCCCTTGATCTCTTCAAAAAGTGTGCAGGATTCATCCTGTACCGGTTGGAGTCTCTTGGTCACTTCCATGACTCTACTCTTGACGACATTGACCAGTTGTTGAACTGCGTGCACCTCCTGTTACCTTTTCATATTTTCTACCACTGAAAGAAGTTTCAGTTGTTCTTTCACTGTTGATTCCTTTTGCTTTGCCTCCTAGAGTTGTGCTTATAATGTTCTTAGTTTTGGGTCCTCTGCAAGGCACTCATAGGTCTTCACACTTCGGTTACTAAGTTTCTTGCATTGTAACTCCAATGCCTTGATTCTTTTGACTGCACTCTGGGCAGTTTCTTCCCCCTGATCTCGCACTTCCTGTGGAGTGCTTGACACTGCTTGTAGTTCCAGTTCTACTACTCTTACTTGAATCTGTTGAATGGCTTCAACGAGCTTCCCCACTTGGCTCTTGGTTGTCTCTTCTTCCATCGGTGCCAATCCCAGCATGGAGCGAAGTGCTCGAGTGACTTCTTCTCTAACTCCAATTTGCTTCGCAAGCAGTTGATCTTTCTCTCTCTAGATATTCTCTCTGTCCTCTTCAAAATCCACTCAGAGGTCCTCTTTCTCTTGCTGTGCAACCCGACATTTCTCTAGGGATTCCTCCTTTGCGTGCTTCAAGGCCTCTGTGGCCTATTCTTTTTCCTCCTATACTCAACGAAAGCGAGCCTCTGTCGCATCTGCTAATATACATAATTGGGCAGGCTCATCTCCTACTTATATACCCCCTGATGACAACGGCGCAGTAGACAATGTGTGGATCAAATAGAGAGCCTGTTGTACCCCTTTGAGCTTCGCCTCGATCCTGTCATACATTGTCTCATGTTTGGCTTCATTTCGCTGGAAAATGTCCTCCGAGGTATTTGATACAGCTGTGATGATGAGGTCAATATCATCCACCATAAGTATAGTTTGTAATTGAGGCTTATGGGTTTGTGACTTCTTCCGTGTTGAGGGTTTCTTTTGGGAAACCTTTCTTTTCTTTGATGTTTTAGCCTTTGTAAGGGGATCTTTAGGCGATGTCACTTCTCCCTTTTCCTTCTTTTCTTCTTCCCCTGACTCTTCTTGGTTTACTTCGTCACCTCCTCTTCCTCTAGGTGAATTAGGCGTAGTTTCCTCTGATGCATTGTTTAGTTCCTTCTCTTCTTCCTTATTTTTCTTCTTGTTGTTGTTGGGTCCATCATACTCTTCTTGGGTGACTATAAGGATTCTAATGAGGTCGGGGTCAGAGAGTTTTGTTTGTTTGACTAGTACAAGAAATTATGTAGGCCATTCTTGGTTATTTCTTCCATATATTCCTCGGTGAGTTTGTAATAGAATTGGATCTCTTCCTTATGTTCGTACTCGCGCGCAGTGATGTAAATGAAGTGCCTGTCTGCACAGAACTTTGCTATTGGTCTGACCCGATGGAGTGTATTCAGAGTCATGCGAGGGAAAGATTCAATGGCCCTCTTCAGCTGCAAGTAATAGGTGTGGAACACTGTATTTGACTTCCATTACTTATCCATGTCTCTCGAATACCATAGATTAGTGAACCTTGTAGCCAGTGGCTCAAACAGCTCAACTTTAGGGAAGGTTGTTGCCTCCGGCATCTCCCAAGCAACAAAATAAATGAGGATTAGCAACCAACTCAAGTGAAACTCATAGCTCTATTTCTGTTCTTCTCAGAAATCCTTCTCCAACTGGTTGACGAGGTAGCTCGCCCAGTTCATCTGCATTCCTTCAATGCACTTTCCTGCGAGGTCGACGATGAACCCCGTGACCTGCGTTGGTATATTATTCCTAATGAGCTTACTTGCTATCAGCTGACAAGCTAGGCGCACTGCGCCATTTTGGATGGAGGATAACTTGTAGCCATGCTTCCCCTTCTCTACATCATCGTAGGTGTCTTTTATTCGTTGCGTCTAGGAGCGATCTACAGCCTTCCCTGGGTAAAAATATTGAGCGTCCAGTCCTTTCATACTCAATCTAGTGATCTGGTGGATCAGCGTCAGATCTACAGGGATGCGCCTATCCAACCACAGGTAACCTCCATGGTAGCATGATAGGAGGAGTTTAACACATGCATTAACCTCCTGATGTCTACCGAAGTGTGGTATCTTCATCACATTAAGGATTGTTGATCTTGTGATGTCCATGGTCCATGGCTGGGGGAATATCTTCAACTTCTTCCTCGTTGTATTTTTCAAGTACTTATGTTGTGCGAGCATTCAATAATTCTTGTGGTATCCTAAGTTGAAATCACTGATCTTGAGCATCATAATTTGTCCCAACTACGGTGCAAGTGCACGTATCCCCATCGGGAGGTACGCAGCGATCAGTGTATAGTCCAAGTCTCTCGGGATTTTTTCACGACTAACCATGCCAGCCAAAAGCAGTATATATTTGGGAAATATTGACGGGATGAGCTTCGCATTTGTCAAGTCATCGCAGTGCTTACTTATTTTCTATGTCACAATTTAGGATGGCCTAGATCGACGTGAAGTCGACAGGGATGCTTGCAATCCTCTCGTCGATGAGGCCTGTACTCCTGCAAACATGACCTTCTCAACCATGAGATCTATTAGGATCTCCTCTATAAACTTCTCTACTACTCTACGTTCTCCTGAAATACACGCTCGAGATTAGATATCTCGGCTGGCGAACAGACGCTCAAGGTGAGAAAATCGGGTGGCAAGGTCTCAATAAGCACAGCGTGATAGCAATAAATTCTCTATGGGATTGGATAATTTGAAAAAGTGTTCGTGGTGATACATTCGATGGATTAAATCAGCATTGTTGTAATGAAATCCTCCAATGGGTAGGAATGCCTCAATCAATATGATTCCATCCATTATAGCATGGTCCCAACAGTCCAAAGGCAATTTTTCTGGCAATAACTGTGTTTCTATATGTTCTGGAGCATCATTCTAACAGTCAGGATGCCTCCAATGGTCATATAGCTTCACAATGGCGAAGTGTCAGTCTGCATTGTTCTGCTATTCTGGCAAGGTTCAAGTTCTGCAAGCCTTCCTTCTGCAAAGTCCTCTCTGGAACCTCTTGCAAATTTTCTAGATTTGATTTCTTCTTACTGAGCTTTCTTTCTTTATTTCCTGTGATCTAAGTCTTTGGATTCCTCTTTCCATTCTTGTTCTTATCTTCTCTTAGCATAGTAACTTCTCACTGTTGAGGGTCTTTCACAGGGTTCGAGGATAATACTTATTCTCTTATTGTTTCTGGAGTAGGTTGCAAGATACCAGATATATAAAATATGCAGAACAGAAATGAAATGCTAGAAATGACAGAATAACAGTAAAATATCCATCATAATCTTTACAATACACAAAAATGATATACGAAATAGCAACAGAAATAGCACTTGAATAAGATAGCAATGTTCACAGGCCTCTTTGAGGGGGCAACCTCCAGTCGAGTAGCGCTCTATTACAATAATATCCCAGCTAGGGTTCTCATACCCTCGACTCCTATTTATACTAAAAAGAAGCATCTAGAGGAAGATCCTTCTAGAAGCGGAAGCTTCTAT
>JZKD02S1767407.1:77916-89061 GCA_000966675.3 Picea glauca
AGTTGGAGCTCATATGTATGATAATGTATAGAATGTAAAGATTACTTATCATACCAAGAAGAAGAGGTTTTTACCCTTTATGGGTTTCCTCAGGAAATATCTGTCTCTGTGTATCCCATATGTGTGAATGATGTTAAATGTTCTATTGCTTACTTCCCTGCATTATTATGATCATCATTGAGAGTTCTGTAATGAATTTAAAATGAACATAATTGTTTAAGCATGGTAACAACTTATTCACCCCCCCTCTTAGTTGTCCAACAACAATGTCTTCAACTTCCTTCATCTTCAATTGCTCAAAATTAGCTCTAAGGGTTTGAATCTTAGCTCCCTTGAATTTGGTATCTCCTTCACAAATATTTTGAAGTTTATCCAAAAGATCCTTTTTGGTCTTGTAGTGCATAACTTTGACAAATATTGAATCATCCAAACTGCTCAGAATGGTGCCTTTATCCTTTGAATTATTTTCATTGAGTTTCTTTCCATGTTTTTCAGTTGGGGGAGTGCCTAGATCTACATATCCATATACTACTGACTTCCAAACATCAAATTCTTGTTCCTGTAAAAAGGTTTTCATCCTTTTATTCCAAAAGGCATAGTTCTAACCATCAAACCTTGGTGTTATCACTGAAATTATGTCCACAAATGGTTACAAAAATCCAGCATCTCAAAACACCTATTAGTTCATTCGTGGCCCCAAAAATGCATTTCCAAAGGGCACAAACTATACAACTGGTTATAAAATCATCATGTTCTCAGAATACATAGGAAGCGCACACATGTGCGCCAGTCGAAAATGTTGGAAAAGCACACATGTGCCCGATGCACAACTGTGGATGCAAAAAGTCACGCACACCTCAGAACGATTCATTAATGATTCTGGTCGACCTCTCACCCACTTCTGGTTCAGCTCCCAAGTCGTCGATTTGACCCCCAAATTTGAGTTGAATCCGAGTGGGGGGATAGTTAAAGATCTAAAGGTGCCATAAAGAGCCCCTTGTTCACACTCAAGATCGGTTAGATAATGCCTCAAATCTTTTCTATAAAAAGAGCCCATGGTTGCAGTATATTTCTAAGAATCTATTTGTATTGTTATGTTGCCTCTATTCTCCTGCAAGGCACCTCTTTCCTCATTGGAGCATGAAAGCACCATTTCATTGGGTAATTCACATCACCTCTTGAGTGAATGAGCTTTGGATTTCTTCACCATTTCCTTTTATTTTTCTATTTGTAAAAATATATCTCTCATTGGGGGTTCAAGAACCCTCCCTTGGAGGAAGAGGGGACCCATAAGTCTCCCTTTCTCTTTGGTGTTTTCCCACTAATACAATATATCCATTGGTGGCATGAATATTGGTTAATTTTGGTTATATTTCCCTTATGCACTTTAGTTTAGTTTATTTAATTGTTGTTAGCTTAGTTTTTTTTTTATTTCTTGTGCTTGATGTTTCTAACTCTTGCACTAACTTTTGTCTTGTCTAGCTAACCCAACTGGACTTGCAAGTGTCCCTCTTTTTCTCATTTAGGTGATGAAAAGGATACAACAGATTGGCGACTCCACTGGGGATAGGTATCAATTTCCTCCCCATTTGGGTTGTTTGAGAACTTCTTTTTGGTTTATTTTACTTGCAAGGATCATAACCGGCCCAAGCCTACCTGCAAAAAGCTAAATTCAGAGCTGAGATAAGAGAATTTCATTCGAAATTTTCTTCCCGACCGTGTATTAGAAAGTGCATGGGTTTTTTAGCCCATAGATGCACCTTCCAAGCATGTGCACCAAGAGCACTCTGCTCCTCAGTGCATTCTGCACATGTGTGCCAATAGGTCTTTGTTTATATGTGCATTGGTGCCACATGCACCTTTGTCTACTCTGCGACCCGCGCATCTGTCCATAAATTCAACATTGTAAGGGTTTTTTGTGATTCTTTGAAGGCCTGTAGCCTTCTAAATATTGATTCTATGAAATTCGTAATATGCACCACACTTAGATTCCCTCTCCACATGAAGGGTTAGTCAAAACATAGGCACTTAGGGGGTTAAAATCCATATTTTTCCTCTTATTTGTTTTCATTTTTCCACATGGATGGCTTGCCTTGATTGTAAAAGTTAAGTTGGAATCATTCAATATCACATATATAAACACTTGCATTGGGACCAAAAATCAAACTTCAATCATAGAGTATGCTCTTCTCTCACACCATAGAGTGATCTAGAGAATCAGAAAAATGATTG
This sequence comes from Picea glauca, assembly GCA_000966675.3. Classification (NCBI taxonomy): domain Eukaryota; kingdom Viridiplantae; phylum Streptophyta; class Pinopsida; order Pinales; family Pinaceae; genus Picea; species Picea glauca. Next base: position 80,149 of record JZKD02S1767407.1, read on the forward strand.
AGGGAAGATTTCATCTCCCTTAAAGACAAAATATTTAGGAGAGGACAACAGCCCCCTTTGGGACTCCTCTTAGTTTCTTTTCAAAATATATTAATTTGTAAGGGCCCATACATGCCCACATGCTACAAAGATAGGATATTTTTGAAGCTACTTTCTTAGGTTACATCACTAGGGGAGTTTAAAGATTATTGTAACGGGCCCATACAGGCCCACATGTCCACAATCTAGGATAGTCTTTTGAAGATTTCTTATATTAAATCACATTAGGGAGATTAAAGGATTGGTAAGGACCCACGTGTCCATATGCTAGTTCTCTAGGGACTTTAAAATTCCGCAAGGTTGGACCAATGGAATCTAGTAAGATAGGTAATCAAGACTTGTAAGGACCACACGAAGTCCACATGCTGCAAGGTGACACCTAACTTATTAAAAAGTTGGCACATTTTATCACTTTCTCACACACAAAATCACCACTCACTCACATAGTTTCATCTCGAATTGTGGAGCTTGAAATAGTTTTCCCCCAAAAGGATTATAAAATGCCCCACCCTTTTCTTGGAAAAACTATCCACTCCCACTTAATTTGAACGAGATCGGTTCACACCCCCAATATCACAAACAACCACATCTAAAAATATTTCTAAAAACTCACTAATTTTTTCCTCCATAGGAGGTGCCAAAATAATTTTTTAGTTTAGGTAGGATCTTGGGGATAGGCATCCAAATAAATCCCTGCTATTTGGTTCTCACATCTTCAAACATTAGAAGTTCTCAAATAGGGAACATTAAAATCCTCCAAGTCAAGTGTTCCTAACACCATAAGGCAGGGACATACCCATGAAGGGTCGAAGGCCAAGGTCCGGTTGTTCTGTGCATCGCCCCTTGAGGCACCCACCTCTTGGACGGGATCCAGCCTGTGACCCATTTATGAGTCTGAAAATCAAAATGTTGCACTTTGACTAAGGTACGTAGTGACCAAATTTTAGGACATCTACCCAGGTGTAAATTGTGGGCTGCAATTACACCTTCATCATATTTTGTGTGGCTATTGGGAAATATCACCAGCTCTTTCGATATATGCACCCTCTACCCCTCATTATAACTGATTATTTCATCATTCACTAGTTCCTCTTCCGATGGCTTCAGACCCCACTGTTGAGTGTTATTGGAAGGTCTAGTGCTATTTGAGAGGAAGTACGTTATGTCTTTTAGGAAATGAGCATTTGTTTTCTTTGTTCTCCCACGCGGACAAAATCCACCTACCCACATATATGCTTATTTGTCAAATGATTTATGTATGATGCTTTTGTGATTATAGATGATTGTGAGATATATTATGAAGGTCCAAGTTATACAAAGTCTCTTTTTCATTTATTTCTCTCATCACCATTTTCACACATCCACTTTGTTAGTCGAACATCATAGGGGACCCACAGAATCCCCGTTATTCCAAATGCTTGCTAAATCTCCCTCCTATTCTAGGGGGAGTTCCTAGTCTTTCCAACTCATCGACTCCACCTTCTCACACCCCTATGAGTGATACTATCTTGGGATCAGCTTTTATTGGTTCCACTTGGGTCCACTTCCCAAGGTCAACCGTCCACTCGCTCTTCTTTACAAGGAAGCGAGGGGAAAAATTCTTCCCAAGGGGGAAGTACAACCCCACCTTGACACCCTCAAGGATCAGCTACACCAAAAACTCACACAATGGTTGGAACTAATCATATGTTGCCACTTCAAATTCCATACTTGGATTCCCTCAACATATCGGATCTAAGAAAGCTCATGAATGATCCTATATTGCACGACCCCACATGGCCTGCAATTCCCACCAAACTACCTTCAAAAATTCCCCAAGTTTGAAGGAAAGGTAGGAGACGACCCTGCCAACCATGTCATGACCTTCCACTTATGGTGCTCTTCAAACAACATCATGGATGACTTCATCTGATTAAGTTTATTCCAACGCACACTCACTGGCCCATCAACCAAGTGGTATGTAGACAAAAAATCAGGGTCCCATGTGACATTTGAATCTTTGGCCAAAGCATTTTTGACCTCCTTTCAATTACCAATCTGTCATGAAAATGGTCTCGAACTACTCTCTGAGTTCAAACAAACCTGAGCCACACATATTTTTGACCACATTCACGAATGGCATCGGCGACACAGTTTGTGTAAAGCAGAAACCACCAAACAACAATGCCTTGATTGGTTTCTCAGATCACTTGTCTCCCTCCTTGCCAAAGATGTGGCCTCCACCTTCCCCCAATATGAAGAGGAATCCATCAGCAATACTCAGCAGTATGACCTCATCTATGCTCAGTCGAGATACTTATATATGGTGCTACCTGACGTCCCAAGACCCGTACCATTCTTTCAAGACAAACCTAGGATGTCTCACTCAGCAGATGGATTGATTGGTACCACAACACACCACAACCTGTACATCCAACCACCACCCATGTACTGTACACCACAACATCCACCGATACATGGCGGACCCTCTTATTACCCCCCTCCCCCTTACCAACAACCATACCCTGTTGTACCCCCCCCCACCCATGAGTGGACCTGCATCAACACCCATGATGCATCCGGTTGTACAACCAAGTTTCGGTACCCCCTCTACCTCAGCTTACACCCTGAGCACTAGTGAAAGCACCACTCCTTCCTATATACCATATAGATCATTGCCACAAAATAATCCATACTTTTCATTTCCTAGTCCTCCCCAACCCATGGCTCCACCACAAGGATAGCCACACGTCCGGGTTAACTTTGTTCAACCCTCTCCCATTCAATAGTTTCAAAATTTTGAACAATTGAATATGGAAAATCCATCCCATCAGTTGAATAATGCCAAAAAGAAAGGAAAAAACTGAAACAATAATAATCCAGGACTAGGGGGACATAACCCCCAACAGAACCAACCTGCTGGGGTAAACCAGAACCAAGGGAACTAGAACCCCCAAGGGGGAAACAACAAAAAACGCCAAGGGCGTAACAACAACAATAACCTCCGAACAAACTTTCTGTGTGCCCTTTGCGGTGAATATGGCCTTAATACCCACCATTTCCCCAAAATTGTTGACTTTAAATGGATGAAAGAATCCATGAATGGACCATGCCTCCCAGTACTGCCTGCCCCCCAGTAGGCCCCACAACAATATGTGAAACAACCACCCCTGTCGGTGTTTCAAAACCCAATTCCACACCAAGGCGTGATGAACATCTAGCAGGAAATGCACCCTGCCCCACCATATATGGGACAGTATCAAAACCTTGGCACTCCTACATATCACATTATCCTCCTCACTAGCGAAGAAGAAATTCTTCTACAAACATGCATCCTTCAATACAGCGCACCCCCTGAATCTACTCCCACCACTTCGGAAGCAGTTCCAGTTACAACGGGACCACCTCCAATGATTTTATTCCCTAACACTGAAACCCCCCTTCGGATTCCTCACATCCCATTATGAAGGAATGTCAACAACCCTCAGGCTACGGAAGCACACAATTACAGTTTGGTCGATGACTTGGTGCAATCCCCTGCAGCCATGTCAATCTTGGAATTCCTTCAAACCTGTCCCACTCAACGAAAGTCCTTACTCTCTTCCCTAGGGGAAGTCGACCCTGCTGATACTATACTCATCACATTTGATCTAGATTGCGAGGAACCCCATATCCCCACTTTGGTAGCTTTCCAAATACCACTCAAAATTTGAAACATCACAGTTCATCGATGCATCATCGATGAAGGTGCATCCACATGCATCATGTCCAAAAATGTATGGCAGAAACTCGTCTCTCCTGAGCTAATACCATCCGCCATCACTTTGAGAGCTTATGGTGGATGACCATCCTCTCCTAAAGGGATATTTCAAAATGTCCCCATTGAACTCGGGGGAAAAACCATCCTCATTGACATTGAAGTTATCGACGCTCTGCTCAATTACAACATATTGTTCGGACATAGCTACATGTACGCTATGAAGGTTGTGGCCTCTTCTGTGTTTAGCACAATGATGTTCCCCCACAATGGGAATATCGTCACCATCGACCAAGTTTCACATTACGAGCCCAACCCTTCCTCCAACATCGATAACATCCTACCCCTTGTCCAAACTAATCCTGACACCTACCCACTCATTGAGATGGGCCCCAAAATTTTCAAGGACCCATCCTTACTAGGGAAATACCATGGAGCACCATTGCTCATTCATCCCTCATCACAAGTGTGTGTCATCTCTTCCGATGGAATGGAAATTAGAGACACCATTCCTCCCACCAAGACTTATTCATCCTTTGGCGTCCCACTATTCATAGACATTCCACCTTAGGAACCCCCTGAGAACCCTACGACACCACTTGTCCCTGATTTCACTCTCCCCTAGGGTCAAATCCCGATTTGGGAAACAGTTCCCCAATCCATTATGCAAATCCCCTTCTTCTACCCCCCACCAGGGGTACAAGATTTCCATGTAGCTGCAATGATTACTCTACCTAACATGGTACTTTCCATCCCAGTTTGGTATTTGCACCCACCTAAGATGGTTCCTCAACCATCCCTCCCCCCCAAACCGAGGGAATCCCAATGCAGATCCCAGTCCTCACTCCGACCACACCACCCTCACCCCCACTCATTAACACCACTTCTACAGCTAGGGGCATAAGGAAGAAGAAAGAGCCCACCGCTCCACTTCCCCCCCAAGTTCAACTTCCTTGTGCACTATGTGAGAAAGGAGGACACCCCACCAATCGATGTCCCTCTCTCCCCAATTTACGTAATTTAATCCAACTTCCTCGAGCAACCACACCACTCGTTGCTTCACCCAATGCACCTAGGACTACCACCATATCCCCTACTACAGGTAACATAGGGTTGCGAACCAAATTCACATGTGCCATATGTTCAGAGTATGGCCATTACACCCACTATTTCCCTGTGCTACCTCAATTTCAACAGATACTAACAGCAGTACACCAGAGATTTTAGCAGGCACCCCCTCCATCTGCATCATCCAGTACTCCTATCACATACATCCACTATGTCACAACCTCAGTTAATGAATGGATGTGATACTCTTTCTCTCTCTGTGAATCACTGGATCATTTCACATACCAGTTCCCTACGATCATTGAATGCAGGCATCACCAAATGGCACATATTCAAAATCCTACACCTCCCCCATCCCCAGACGTACCAGTGATTACCCCTACTCCATCCCCTGATGTTATTCATATTATATATGCAGATCCCAAGGCACTCCCCACTCCTCCATGGTTCATGGATAGCCTATATGAGGATTTTCCACCAAATCCTCCCAATTCTCCTGTACATTTCCCCATGGAAATCTTATGCCCGACTACAATTTTTAACCCATAGTATCTCAATATTTGGTTTATGTCGAGCACACCATCGCAACCTCCTTACGACTCCTCTACATCTTCACCACTGAAAGAGAATCATATGGTAATAGTCACCAATGCTACTCCCTTGGATCCCCTATATTCTCACCAATTCCATTGCGACGAAGACATCCTCGAGGAACTAACTACTCCCAATTTCCCATGGAATGCACTCCATCAAAAAGAATTCTTTCTCTCATAAGAAGCCTTTGAGCCCCATAGACAAGACTTTGTATACGCAATTGAAACCAAATATTTCATCCCATTAGGACATATAGACTGGTTCAAGAAGCCTATCCCTGCCCCCAACACTTTTAAAGAAGGTAACATGGCCAACATTTCCCCCATGGTTAAAATCGATATTTCCATCAAACCTAGAATCATGGAGGAAATCACCATTGGTGTCGCATGCTCTCCTGAAGAACTTATAACTTACAAAGCTCTTTTCCAGGAATATCGGGACATTTTTGGCTGGTCATACATAGAGATGCTTGGCCTTGATCCTTCTATTGTCAAACATCATATAGACACATGGCCTGATATCACACCTATATGACAAAAGCAACGGCCACTACATACATCCAAAGTGGTGACCATGAAAGCCGAAATCAACAAATTATGCATTGTTTGGTTCATATACCCCATCGCATATACGTCATGGGTTTCCAACCCTATCCCTGTCAACAAAAAATAGGGCACTATTCACGTTTTCACTGACTTTCGTGATCTCAATCACACCTCTCCCAAAGAAAACTTCCCAACAACCTTCATCGACCAAATTATTGATGATTATGTCAGCCATGAAGCCTTCTCCTTTATGGACGGTTTCTCTGGATACAATCAAATTCAAATTCATCCCACAGACTAGTACAAAACTGCATTCACTACCCCATGGGGTACTTTTGCATATCGTGTCATGCCTTTTGGCCTCAAGAATGTCGGTGCAACATTCCAATGGGCCATGACATATGTTTTTCAAGATCTGGCTCGCATCATCCTTGCCTACTTGGACGATTGCACTCCTCGGTCTAAGAAACGCACTCACCATCTACATGACTTATGCATCATCTTTCACATGTGTCATCAGTACAATATATGCTTGAACCCCCTCAAGTGTGTATTTTTTGTCACTGTCAGACGCCTCCTAGGGTTTATCATTTCCCAATACGACATCACCATCGACCCCCTCAAGGTCCAAGCCATCACCGAAATTCCACCACCTCGGAATTTATGCCAACTCCAAAGCCTACGAGGCAAAGCTAACTTTCTACGTCGCTTTGTCCCTGATTACGCCACTCATGCACATAGTTTTCTTCGCTTATTGCATCACGATATCCCATTCCAATAGGATGAACATGCCCAAACCTCTTTTTATGATTTAAAATCGGTGCTCTCCAACGCCCCCTTGATTATTCCACCTGACTATAATCACAACTATATCCTCTACTTATCGGCCTCAGCCATCTCAGTGGTAGTAGTTCTCGTCCAATTAGGGGATGATGGTTGTGAGCATGTAATTTACTATATTAGTAAAAATATTTCAGGGCCACCCCTGAAGTACAATCACGAAGAGAAAATATCCCTTGTAGTTGTCCTGGCAGTCCAGAAACTATGCCATTACATCCTTCTTCACACTTCCAAAGTCATAGCAGATTCCAACCCCATGCAATACTTGCTCAATCATCGAAAAATTGATGGTAAATTTTCCCGATGGATCGTCATCCTTCAGGAGTATGATCTCAAATTTTCAACACCTAAGAGAAAGAAATCCCTCATCCTTGTTGAACTCATTATGGCATTTCCCTCAGATACTACCAGTTCCCCCATCAATACAGACTTCCCGATGAACACCTCTTCTACATCCCCTCGGATGATCCTTGGTACGACGATCTCCTCGTCTACCTATGAACACAAAATTTTGGACCTCACCTCTCCAGGGATGATCATTGACGTATTCACCACCAAGCCCCTTGATATCTCCTTATCGGTGACATATTATATCGACGAGGGGTTGACACCATACTCCGTTGATGTTTGACAATCGATGAAGATGACATAGTTTTGAATGATTGCCACAGTGGCGCTTGCGGTGGTCACCTCTTCGAGATGTCCACTGCCCAGAAAATCATTCAAGCGGGCTACTTCTAGCCCACATTGTTTCACGACTGTATCCACGTCGTGAAGTGCTTTGACAAATTCCATTTTTATGCCCACAAAGCACGAGTGCCACCTGCTCTTCTACAACAAGTCATCACTGTCATCCCCTTTTGCAAATGGGGCATCGACTTCATGACTTGTAACCCTCCATCCATCAATGGACACAAGTACATTATCATGGCAGTTGATTACTTCACCAAGTAGTCAGAATCCATGCCCACCTTCAACAACACCGTTGACACTGCAACACGTTTTTTTCTTTAATCATGTCATCTCCCTCTTTGGATTCCCACTATAATTAATCTATGATCACAGGAAACACTTCAAGAATGAGATCCTCGTAGAACTCTCCTCCCGATTAGGATTCTCCCATGAGTTCGCCTCCCCCTACTACCCTCAGTCCAACGAACAAGTAGAGGCGGTCAATAAGGTCCTTAAAACCGTGTTGCAGCATACTGTCAACAAACATCAGACCAATTGACATCATATGTTGTTTTCGGCACTATGGGCTTATCGGACAATAGTTAAAACCACCATCATTTTTACACCCTTCCATCTTGTCCATGGGTCGAAGCCACTCTCCCCATTGAGTGTGAAATTCCCACCTTACGCACCGTTATTGAGCTTTTACCTGACACTGATCCAATGGATTAGCGCTTATTGAACCTAGAGTCACTGGATAAATATTTTCGTTCTTGATTACAGAACAATGAGGTAGCCAAAAAATGGTCAAAGGCCAACTTTGACCACCATGTCAACCTTCGCTCCTTTAACAAAGGAGACCTCATCCTCACCTACAATATCGCCCATGATACCCTCGGCCATGGAAAATTCGAGTCGTTATGGCATGGGCCCTACATCATTCAACACTACCTCACTAAAGGTGCCTACATCATGGCCTCCCCTGAAGGCCATTCTCTGAAAGAACCCGTCAATGGGTTGTACCTAAAAAAGTTCTACGCCTAGCCGTCGCCACTCTACACTAGGATTTTTCCTTTTTTGTACACATTGGTAGAATTTTTTTCTTCTTATTTTTTCCTCCATGCCTTATGGATGATCTACCATTTGTGTTATTGACATATGCCTCCTCCATCGACCTACCACATCGGTTACGTTGACGGAGCTAGTCGTTGGACACAGAATCTCACTTCGGTCACTTGGGCCCTCTATTCCCCCTCACATGAACTACTCCACTCTAGTGGCATATGTTTGGGCTCAACAACCAACAACCAAGTAGAATTCATAGCCATCATTGGCCTCCTTTCCAAGGCCAGTCACTATCATATTCACCACCTTAGCATCCTACTAGATTCTTAGCTTGTCATCTTGCAACTCAACAAT
>JZKD02S1767407.1:97643-107769 GCA_000966675.3 Picea glauca
AAGAAAGTGTTATGGAAGACGACTGAGGACCTCGAACGAATTCGAGACCAACGAAGCTCCATGGAAAATGCGATCAACGGAATACCAAGACAAGCCCTCTATATGTGTTCCACACTATGCTTGGTCCAACATTGGAGGGGTTATCTCCACTACCTTTCCATACATGACCTCATGTATATCCCCTGTGTTAGAGGGGGGTCCCGGATAATTTCCACGTTACTGGACTTTTTCACTCCCTAGCACAGACTCCTATGTTTGTTTTATAGCGTTGAAGAGTTTCCTTGTTTGTTTTATAGCGTTGAAGAGTTTCCTCTCCAACCTAAATCAAGGCTCTATCCTAATCTAGTTAATGGACCCTACAAACACATGTTGGCCCTTGGTTATGGAAGAGAGAGAAGAACAAGGAAGAAAAGGTGAAATGCGCACTTCGCGGAAGACACAGTGACTGTCACTGGGTCGAAGTGAGTAGAAGAGTAGAAAATATGGAGCGAAGTATGGAAATGAAATCCGTTAGATGAGAAGATCAAGGTTGACATATCAGAAAGGAAGAGGGATAGAGGAAAACTCAACAAGTGGGGAAAATCCACCTTTGGATGCTTTGGAGCACTGCGTGAGAAGGGAGGAAAGACAGGCTAGTGAGGCCCATAAAAAGTAGATCAATTTGACCTAGGGTTTTAGACACCTAGGGTTTTGGTATTTAGGGTTTTGGCACCTAGGATTTGGCCTAAGGCCGTCGGTGAGGTATTGTAATGTATAAATAAAGGTCAAGAGGACCTGGGTTGGGTTGGTATGATATTGTTGTTGATCTAGCTCTATTGTTGTGGTGAGAGATTATTGTATTGTGAGCAAGAAGTGATGAGAGAGAGAGAGCCTTCTGGTATTGTAAGATATTCTGCTGTGTGCAAAGGTCAAGTCCTACAGCGGGGTGCGTAGGAAGGGGAGAGAAAGAGAGAAGGGAAGGAGGATCTGCTAGCTGAGAGAACAGATAAGAATTGTATGCTTTATCTTAATAAATCATAAGCCAGTTCTGTGGACATAGCCCTAGAGAGAGGGTGAACGACATACATCTTGTGTTGTGTGTGTGGTTGATGCTTTGATCTTAGCCTTTGTATATTGTTATTTGCATTTTTGTATTAGATCATATCTATGAAATGTGCAGGGTAGATATAGCTTGATAAGTGATAGATGCATGTTGTGTTACTGTTGTAATAGATCCACTTGATATTCCCCTGGTTGTAGACATGTCTATCCCGCAACCCCCTCATAGATTTTTCATGTGAGACTGCATCTTCTTTGCAGGTGTTTCCAAAAGGGCCAGTAGCTAGGGCTTTTTGGTTCACTCTTAGAGCTGAACCCTGGGTCTACCCCTGTGCCAACAAATGGTTCTGTTTCTGGGATAGGAATCTTCGTGAAGGAATGTTAAGGTGGTTCCCATCGAAGAAAAATATTCAAAAGTGGATAGAAGATCAAGAGAGGGACTTCACTGAAGCCTGGAACAAGAACCCTAAGCTAAGTAATGAATATTGGCTACAAAGATACATCTTCACCGACATTCACGAGATCTTCTTTGGAGGAATCCACCAGGAGTTGTTTGGTTGGCTAGGTTAGCTGATACCTAGTTTGAGATCAGATCTAGACCTCCTGTGGTTTGGATGTCAACGTTGATCCATAAGGTCAAAAGAGTTTATAACGTTGTATCCACAACAATAGATCATTGGTTTGATAGTACCATTGGAGGGTATATCACTGAGTTTGCTGTTGACAGGGTAGATTCGTATATCCAAGTCGAGAGATACTTTTTCAAAGGACCTAGAGGAATTTTTTTTTCACTTTCTGAGGTTGAGAATCAAGATGTTGTTTCTTGAAAAGAACGTCTTGAATATATAGTAGATCAGGTGGATTTGAAAAGGCTAATGTTCAAGAATTCAGACATCGAAAATGACATAGAAGCTGGACATACGCGCAGTGGAAGAGTATTTCAAGGGGTTCACCTTGAGAACCTCTTTAAGAAAAACTATGGAGAAGAGGATTTCTACAGTGGAGAAGAGGCAGATCTGATAGACTAAGAACATTTAGAACCCGTGGGGTTAGAGGAAGAAGTAGTTGAAGAACTTCACTGAAACAAGCCAGAAACCTCAGGAACTGCGCAGGCTACTGAAGCAAGTAATATCAATCCTCTTGTTGTTTTAGAAACGCTAAGTAAACAAAACATTCCAAATCACCAGAGTCCATAGAGCACTATTACTAGCAGTTTAGCATCTAGTCAGATAGGAAACCTTGGTAGCTCCATGGCAGATGAGATGAGGCTCCCTATATTTAGGGGAGATGGATCTGAAGATCCTGATCAACACTGGTTCCTTTATGAGGCTCTATGGAACATTAAAAATATTACCGATGAAGATGTTAAAAGAAACCAGTTTAGCACTACATTGAGAGACCGCGCGTTGCGCTGGTACATGAAGCTTGTCCAAGGACTTGTGTAGCCTAAGCCATTGAATGAGATCAAGAACACATTGATTGCAGAGTTTAAGAAACCTAAGTTAGAGTCACAATGTATTACATAACTGAAGGAGATCAAGAAGAAGGTAACCGAACCTGTTTGGGAGTTCGACCAAAGATTCAAGACCCTTACAGGAAGATTGACTTTTAAGATCCCAGATGAGCAGAACAAAGAATGGTTCATCACTTCTCTCTTACCACATATTAGAGTCCCCCTGATGAAACAAAATATTTCTTCGCATGCAGAAGCATTGGAGATCACCATGAAGCTTGAATCAACCCCTATGGGAGAATCTAGCTTAGGTATGAGTCAAATCTTGAGTCATCTAACTAGTTTGTGTCTACAGGTCGAAGACATGAAGAAAGATAAGGGAAAAGACAAAAGAGAAGACATCTAGTGTGTTATATGTAGATCAGAAGGTCATGACAAGGAACAATGCCCTCTATTCAATGAATACTTGGCTTCTGGAGCTCCGAGCCCCTTGAAGCAAGTCACCTTACCTTGGTGCGAAGTATACAGAAATCGACATCACCCTGGTGAGTGCTATTACATGAAGAAATACGTTCAGACACCCACAAACTTGTACTGCACATTATGTAAATCAGTAGGGCATGATGATAGAGATTGTAGAGCTTATGATCTCCAGCATGAAAGATCAAAAGACATATACAATATCGAAGGTGAAGTACATCAAGAAGGAAACAATGCGCAGTATAACTCCCCAGGAAGAGGAAACTTCAATCCTCACGATGGATACAGAGGATGAGGAGGAGGAGGAGGGATGGGCCGATGTTGAGGAAAAAAATCAGTTATAACTACGCGTAGCCATGACATCTAGAAAGGGACTGTCAGAACCCTTGTACCACTTGCAGTTATTGAAACTCCTTCGAGCATGTCATTGAGGACTGCCCTGTGCTGTTAGCCAAGCTTCAGGAAAGAAAAGGACCCCAATAGAACCCACAAGTGCAATTGATCTATGCTGAACCTCGCGGAGCAGACCCTAGAGTCGTTGTTATTACTCGAGGAGGCACTGCTACAGGAGAAGATATAATGATCCAAGGAAAGATCACATAAGTCTTAGGTATCAGGAAAGATGTGGAGAAGACTCAGGCTTTTGATGCGAAGAAAGAAAGACATTTATTCGAGGAGGCAAGACAGGATTTCAAGGGAGACCAAGGGTCTTCATCAAAAACATGACCATAAGTGAGAGAATATGGAATACCTCAGGCATTTGATCAGTCGACTTCACCGAAGCAAGGAAAAGAGGTAAGTAAGCTCACCAAATTCTTATACACCTGTCTTAAGTTAATTCAGGATGAGAACGCTGTGCAAGAACTACAAAACTTAATTAGGTAGTATGAGATAGGGAAGATAAACCCCTTACTGAATAGGGAAGTACACCAAATTGGTAAGAAGAGAAGGAAAAATAAAGAATTACATTTTAATGCTCAAATAGGAGAGTATGATATAGACTATGTGGTCCTCAACTTAGGGTCGGAGGTCAATGTCATGACAAAGCAAACTTGGGCACTAATGGGAAAACCCAAGCTGATCTATTCCCCTATCAGGCTTAGAATGGATAATTAACAAGCTGCCAACCCATTTGGACGATTGGAGCATGTCCCTGTGGACATCGATAGAGCTAGAACCTTTGCAGATTTTGAGGTAATTGAAATTGTTGATGACAGCTGCCCTTACCCTGCATTGCTAGGAATTGATTGGGCCTTCAACAATTCTACTATAGTTGATCTAAATAAACGATGCATGACCTTTGAAATAGATGGCCTTCGGGTCATTTCACCCTTAGATCCAGTTGAAGGTCCGTGATACGCAGAGCCCATCATAGAAGAAGACCACACATACGAATTGGAAAACATCTACAAACTAACAACCAGACAACAGGATTACATCAACCCTACAGCTGATGGGAATATGAGCTAGTGAAGTGAAATTGCATGTTCATCAGATTCAGAAGAAGCGTTGGAGTACTGGCAGAACCAGATGTATGAATTATCTACCAGAAGATGTGCTAGATTAACCAGAGAAGTTTACTGGATCGACACAATAGTAAGTAATTGACCCACATTTGATGATTTGAACCCTTTAGAATCCTTCCTATCAGATTTTGAAACAAGTGTACCAATACAACAGATATTATTGGAAATGGATGAGGCCCTGAAAGCTACACCAACAAGATGGTGGGGGACACATAAAAGCAATATTACAGACTTGACACAATGCCGAAATTTAATGACAACACGATTCTCATCACAAGCAGTAAGTTGTGAAGTAAGGTACACTGGTCAAAGTTGCCCAAAAGACCATGTGTGAAGCTGTGAAGAGGCCTGGACTGACATTCCATGAGAACAATGGGTGCACAGATTCATTAACACGCTGGACATGACTCCTATCAACTGGTACCTTCAAGCAGAGATGTGACTCATCACTGCAGATTGGGAAGGTATGATTCATAATTTTGTCACCACCTTTTCATTTGAAAGTGAACATCCTTCAGTAGACCAAGCATTACATATTGTGAGACAGAAGGTATTCAAAGAGACATCTAGCCTCCCTATGAAACAAGAAGAACGCGAATGGACTGCGCCTCTCCAGAAATTGTAGAGCTGCTACAACATTAATGCCAATGACAACGATGATCCGAGGAAGGTAAACATCACTGAAACAAAAGGCCAAAGAGATGTGGAGGGACCAGGAGTTGAGCTACCATTTATTGGTCAACCAATCAATATAAAAAAGGTCAATATTGGAACATAGGAGACACCAAATCTTGCCAATGTCGGAGATTATTGGGATGGTGCTACCATTGACAAGATTACAGAGTTGTTGCACGAATATCAGGACTTGTTTATGAAAAATTTCAATGATATGAATGGTATCAAAGGACCTATGGGAGATATGGAAATACCTTTGAAACCAGGTGCGAAGCCATTCAAGCAAAGACCCTACAGATTGAATCCAAAATACAAGGAAAAAGTGAAGATTGAGCTTGACAGAATGCTGGAAGAAGGGATTATTGAACCTGTCGAAGAATCATAGTGGATCATCCCAATGGTGGTACAATACAAGAAGACAGGAAAAATCAAGATATGTGTGGACCTCAAGAAGTTTAATGATGCCTGTCTGCATGACCCTTTCCCTACACCATTCACTGATGAAGTATTAGACAATGTGGGAGGCCAGGAGGTATACTCTTTTACAGATGGATTTTTAGGATACCATAAGATTCAGATTGCTAATGAGGACCGCAACAAGACCATGTTTTCCACAGAATGGGAATCCTACCAATATACAGTGATGCCATTTGGACTGAAGAATGCCCGAACCATATTTTCCAGGGTGGTGGTCGAAGCGTTCAAAGAATTTTTGCATATTTTTTTAGAAGCATATTTTGATGACTGGACTGTGTTTAGTTTGTTGAAAAATCAGATTGAATGTCTACGGCTAATTCTGGATAAATGCAGGTAGTGTCAAATTGCTTTGAATCTGAAGAAGTGCATCTTCTTCTCACCATTTGGAGTGTTATTAGGCCATATTGTATGCAAGCAAGGATTGCTGGTTGATCCATCTAAAATTGCAATTATAGTTGATTTTCCACCTCCTACTTCAGTCAAACAACTGTGCACTACGCTAGGACATACTGGGTATTACAGGAAATTCATTAAAGTCTATGCCCAAATCACAACACTGATGGAGAAGATGTTGAAGAAGGATTGTCAGTTTGGCTGGACAGACGAATGCCAACAGAGCTTCGACAGACTGAAACAGAAGATGGTCATTGCGCCCATTCTGGTTTTTCCAGATTGGAACAAGGAGTTTCATGTGCATGTCAATGCATCTTCTATTGCACTGGGAGAAGTACTAGCACAACCAGGAGAAGGGGATATCGACCATCCATTAGATTTTTNCCCTTACCCTGCATTGCTAGGAATTGATTGGGCCTTCAACAATTCTACTATAGTTGATCTAAATAAACGATGCATGACCTTTGAAATAGATGGCCTTCGGGTCATTTCACCCTTAGATCCAGTTGAAGGTCCGTGATACGCAGAGCCCATCATAGAAGAAGACCACACATACGAATTGGAAAACATCTACAAACTAACAACCAGACAACAGGATTACATCAACCCTACAGCTGATGGGAATATGAGCTAGTGAAGTGAAATTGCATGTTCATCAGATTCAGAAGAAGCGTTGGAGTACTGGCAGAACCAGATGTATGAATTATCTACCAGAAGATGTGCTAGATTAACCAGAGAAGTTTACTGGATCGACACAATAGTAAGTAATTGACCCACATTTGATGATTTGAACCCTTTAGAATCCTTCCTATCAGATTTTGAAACAAGTGTACCAATACAACAGATATTATTGGAAATGGATGAGGCCCTGAAAGCTACACCAACAAGATGGTGGGGGACACATAAAAGCAATATTACAGACTTGACACAATGCCGAAATTTAATGACAACACGATTCTCATCACAAGCAGTAAGTTGTGAAGTAAGGTACACTGGTCAAAGTTGCCCAAAAGACCATGTGTGAAGCTGTGAAGAGGCCTGGACTGACATTCCATGAGAACAATGGGTGCACAGATTCATTAACACGCTGGACATGACTCCTATCAACTGGTACCTTCAAGCAGAGATGTGACTCATCACTGCAGATTGGGAAGGTATGATTCATAATTTTGTCACCACCTTTTCATTTGAAAGTGAACATCCTTCAGTAGACCAAGCATTACATATTGTGAGACAGAAGGTATTCAAAGAGACATCTAGCCTCCCTATGAAACAAGAAGAACGCGAATGGACTGCGCCTCTCCAGAAATTGTAGAGCTGCTACAACATTAATGCCAATGACAACGATGATCCGAGGAAGGTAAACATCACTGAAACAAAAGGCCAAAGAGATGTGGAGGGACCAGGAGTTGAGCTACCATTTATTGGTCAACCAATCAATATAAAAAAGGTCAATATTGGAACATAGGAGACACCAAATCTTGCCAATGTCGGAGATTATTGGGATGGTGCTACCATTGACAAGATTACAGAGTTGTTGCACGAATATCAGGACTTGTTTATGAAAAATTTCAATGATATGAATGGTATCAAAGGACCTATGGGAGATATGGAAATACCTTTGAAACCAGGTGCGAAGCCATTCAAGCAAAGACCCTACAGATTGAATCCAAAATACAAGGAAAAAGTGAAGATTGAGCTTGACAGAATGCTGGAAGAAGGGATTATTGAACCTGTCGAAGAATCATAGTGGATCATCCCAATGGTGGTACAATACAAGAAGACAGGAAAAATCAAGATATGTGTGGACCTCAAGAAGTTTAATGATGCCTGTCTGCATGACCCTTTCCCTACACCATTCACTGATGAAGTATTAGACAATGTGGGAGGCCAGGAGGTATACTCTTTTACAGATGGATTTTTAGGATACCATAAGATTCAGATTGCTAATGAGGACCGCAACAAGACCATGTTTTCCACAGAATGGGAATCCTACCAATATACAGTGATGCCATTTGGACTGAAGAATGCCCGAACCATATTTTCCAGGGTGGTGGTCGAAGCGTTCAAAGAATTTTTGCATATTTTTTTAGAAGCATATTTTGATGACTGGACTGTGTTTAGTTTGTTGAAAAATCAGATTGAATGTCTAAGGCTAATTCTGGATAAATGCAGGTAGTGTCAAATTGCTTTGAATCTGAAGAAGTGCATCTTCTTCTCACCATTTGGAGTGTTATTAGGCCATATTGTATGCAAGCAGGGATTGCTGGTTGATCCATCTAAAATTGCAATTATAGTTGATTTTCCACCTCCTACTTCAGTCAAACAACTGTGCACTACGCTAGGACATACTGGGCATTACAGGAAATTCATTAAAGTCTATGCCCAAATCACAACACTGATGGAGAAGCTGTTGAAGAAGGATTGTCAGTTTGGCTGGACAGACGAATGCCAACAGAGCTTCGACATAATGAAACAGAATATGGTCATTGCGCCCATTCTGGTTCTTCCAGATTGGAACAAGGAGTTTCATGTGCATGTCAATGCATCTTCTATTGCACTGGGAGAAGTACTCGCACAACCAGGAGAAGGGGATATCGACCATCCATTAGATTTTTCTAGAAGGAAGCTATCTATAGCTAATATTAACTACACCACTACAGAAAGAGAAGGATTAGCCATGGTGTACGTGCTGTAGAAATTCCACCACTACTTGTTGGGAGGCCACTTCAAAATGTTTACAGATCACTCCGCTTTGAAATACCTAGTCAACAAGCCAGTGTTGGGGGGGAGAATATGCAGATGGCTTCTGTTGTTTCAAGAATATGATTTTGAAATCATAGTTAAGCCAGGAAGAATGAACAAGGACCCCGACCACCTATCGAGATTGGAACATGGAGAAGAACCCACTAGTTTGGAGGATACACTATCGGATGCAAATCTACTCTCCATTAGAAAGATTGATGACCACTTCCCAGACATCATTTAGTTCTTGTCAATAGGAATGGCACCTAGTGGTGTGCATTGAAGACTTTTCACTGATAGCTGGTCAACTATACAAAATGGGACCTGATGAGATACTAAGGAGATACGTTATGGAGACAGAGCGACCATTGATCCTTGCAGAATCTCATGAAGGCATCATAGAAGGACATTACGTAGGGAAAGAAACTGTGCATAAGGTTCTACGAGATAGCCTTTGGTGGCCTACCTTACACAGAGATGCTAAGGATTATGCTAGATCCTGTGATGTGTGGCAAAGAGTTGAGAAAACATCCAGATGAAATATAATTCCATTAGCACCACAGTTGACCCTACAGGCATTTGAAAAATGGGCCATTGACTTTTTGGGACCCATAAACCTACCAGGAAAGCGCACAGGAGAAAGATAAATCATTACTGCGATAGAATACTTAACCAGATGGGCTGAAGCCAGAGCAATTAAGGACTGTAGTGCAACTACAGCTACGCATTTTATATTTGATGACATAATAACTAGGTTTGGATGCCCCAAGGTCCTTATGAGTGATCAAGGAACACACTTCATCAATAAGACAGTTGAAGCCCTGACTGAAGAATTTGCAGTCCACCATCAGAAGAGTACACCTTACCATCCACAAAAAAACAAATTTGTTGAAGCATTCAACAAGATCTTGGAGACCGCATTGATGAAAATTTGTAGTGTGAATAGTGATGAATGGGATTTAGGAGTGCCTACAGTACTATGGGCCTATAGAACCACTTGCAAGAAATTAACAATGCAGACCCATTTCAAATTGGTTTATGGCCTTGAAGCTATTGTCCCGATGGAATACTTGGTACCAAGCTTAAGGGTTGTTGTGTTTGCAGACATGGATGATACTGTCACTGTTTGCGAGAGGCTTTCACAGTTGGTTGAACTGGAAGAAGAAAAATTCATTGTAGGATTCCACCAGCAGGTTCATAAGGAACGAGAGAAGGCATATCATGATAGGCACATCAAGAAGAAGGCATTCAAGCAAGGTGATTTAGTACTGGTGTATGACTGTAAGTTTATAAAACACCCAGGGAAGTTTAGAACACATTAGCTTGGACCATATGAGAT
>JZKD02S1767418.1:0-12405 GCA_000966675.3 Picea glauca
TTTTGGTTGTGGAATGCTTAAGCATATGTTTGAAAAAGGGAGTGGAAGAAGGGAATTTTCATGGACTCAAAGTTGCTACAAAAACTATAATCTTGCTCTTGTTCTTTGTTGATGATGTTCTAATCTCAGGAATTGGCAATTTTGAAGATTGGATGGAGTTTAAATCTATTTTATCAAGTTTTTGTCTTGCCTTCGGTATGGATGTTAACTGTCAAAAATCATGCTTTCTTGCACATAATATTGATCCTATTTTGGAACAAACGATTCAAGCAACTTTCAATATACCTTTTATTAGCATGGATAAAGGTATGAAATATTTGGGTTTTTAGCTAAAACCCAACAGCTACAGAGTGGCGGATTGGAATTGGTTGATTAAAAAAGTTGAGAAGAGAATCAATAATTGGACTTTCCATTGGCTATCTTTAGGAGGCAGACTGGTTTTAGCTAAATCTGTACTTCAAAGTCTCCCTGTATATTGGCTTAGCTTAGCCAATATTCCTTCAACATTTCTACATAAGATACAACAAGTTATTGCAAATTTTATTTGGAGAGGTGCAACAAAAACTACAAGCTTTCACCTTTCAAAGTGGGAAAACATCGCCATACCAAAGGAATCTGGAGGATGGGGTATACAGAATATTTTCTAGTTTGCACAATCACTAGAAGCAAAATCTTGCTAGAGATGTCTTTTTGGCAAAGGAATGTGGAGTGAGCTACTTAAAAAAAAATATCTAAAAGGAATAGACATGACTTTTTGGCTGCGCAAAGCTGATTGTAAGTATCTGGTAGCCTCAAACATCTTGAAAATTTTTATGGCCTCTTTGCATATTATAAAACAATGGTTGGCATGGCTGATTGGGTGTGGTAAACAAATCATACTTGGGATGGATCCGTTTATAGGAGATAATTATTCTTTCAGGCTCTCGGGCCCCTTAATACAACATCTCAACAATCAACATATCTACTCTTTAGCTCATGTGGCCATAACAAATGATGATGGTAATAATTAGATTTGGCTTGAGGCTATCCACCATTGTTTGACAGGGGAATTGGCTACAGAATGGAGCAACTTCCTTTAATTGTTGAAAAGTAGTGGAATCTCTCTCAACAATACAAAGGATAAGATAGTTTGGTCTTGGAACAAGGCAGTGGGCACTGTAACTGCCAATTTAGCATACCAATCCATTTCTTTCACTAAAAATACAGAAGATATCAGATGGTAGTATAAGTCTATTTGGAAAGTGAAAATACTAGTTAAAATTATATGCTTCATGTGGCTTTGTCTGAAGGATTGTATTCTTATTGGAGTAAATTATAGGAAAAGGGGAGGCATTGGTCCATCGGTATGTAGTCTCTGCCTAAGAGATGAAGAGACAACTTCACATATTTTTTTGCACTGTGAAACTACTCAATACATATAAAAATAGATCTTATTTTACCTCAAAATCCCAGATGTTTGGAGTTGTTCCACTTTAGAAAGTAATATGTTTCAATGGTCCACACAATATCCAAAGTTGAAACATATTCCTTTTATGGTAATCTGGGGCATATGGAAATACAAAAATAATTTTTTTTTTTTAAATTGGAATAGGCAGGATTCTAGGATTGTCATAGATATCCTTCTCTCAATCAAAGAACACAATGGGGCATGTGAAGATGAAAAAATTGATCACATACTAAATCCTATATACTTTGATGACAATCCAATAGGATTCTTTGATGGAGCAGTTGTAGATAATCGATGTGGAATAAGAATTTTTCTCAAAATCAATTTAGAACACCACTTCAAAGCACACTTTGCAGGTGGACAAGTAAATAATATCAAAGCAAAAATCTTGGGTCTATGGGGCCTCTTATTTTTGGCATCTAGATAGTCCATAAAAAAGATGATGGTAGTTGGAGACTCAAAGGTGGCCATTGACTGGATAAATGGAAACACAAATCTGAACCTGTTCTACTTGAACAACTAGAAAGACCAAATCAGAAATTTAAAAACAAGTTTTGATGGAATCAACTTTATACATGTACACAAAGCTTTCAACATTGTAGCAGAAAATCTCTCAAAGAAGGCACTGGACTATCCTATGGGAAGACTTTATTTTGAAGAATCTATGAATGGAGATATTGTTAATGAAGATAGTTATCTTCTATTTTAAAGTTAGAGCATGAAAAGATCATTTGTACTAGATGAAAATTTATTTTTTGATAAGACAAGGATATTATATTTTGTAATTAGCTCGAAGCTATTAGAGTGAAGACAACATCAACTTTTTTTGCATAGTTTATTTCTATATAAACTATCAAGAATTTGTTATGTTTTCCAGGATCATTAACTTTTTTGATCAATATGTAAACAAAAGGTTCACTTGATTCTTAATAGAATAACAGTGAAACTGTCTTTTTTCTGCGTGAAAAAATAAATAAATACATCAATACTTCCAATATTATGTTTTTTATATATAAATACATCAATACTTCCAATATTATGGTTTTAACTGTTTCTATAAAAAAAAAAACAATTGTTTCCTACCATATATCTAGAAAACCGTCCTATCAATTAACATTTATTGTTCGTTTCATCCACCAATTTTAACTAGCATACCCCCTAAGCAAGGGAAAGGAAATGTCAAACATAACATCATAGAATATATTGTTTGTAAGCATAGTATTTACTAAGCATCATTGTAATGGTATATTAATCATTTGCATGCATGAAGGAGAGAATGAGCAATGTACATGTGCAAAGTATTTTAGGTGAAAGTTTCATTGATAGGTATTTGATAGAAACTATCTAACAGGTAACTAGTGTTATAAAGTTATTTCTAAAATTATAGCAAACCAGATAAAGCCTATCCTGTCCAGATCACTTTCAACAGAGTAGTTGGGTTTTTTGAAAGGTAGACAGATCCAAGATTCCATTGGAACTGTACATGAATGCCTCCATAGCATAAAAAAAAAGAATTTAAAATCTCTTGTACTAAAGTTGGATCTACAAAAGGCCTATGATTGCATAAATTGGGACATACTAAGGTTGATCTTAATTCAAGTTGGCCTGGGTATTAGGATGACCAATTGGATTATGAGCTACGTTGTTTCCCCGTCCTTCATTGTATTACTAAATGGAGAGGCAACAAACTTTTTCAAAAGTGGAAGAGGATTGTGCCAAGGGTGCCCATTATCCCCTTTGTTGTTCATTTTGGTTATGGAAGGACTAAGCCTTTTACTAAAGGAAATCCAAAGTGAAGGAAAGTTGACTGGAGTCAAAGTATCAAGAGTTATAAAAATCCTCCACATTTTTTTTCGTAGATGATGTAATAATTATGACAAATGCTACTATGAGTGAATGGTGGGAGATTGATAAACTCATTAAAAAAAATTGTCTGCCTTTGGGTCTTCAAGTAAATGGTACAAAAACTATTGTACTACACGAGGGACTGTCGAAACTGGACTTATCAACTTTCAAAACTCTTTTTCCTTTTACTTTTTTCTGATCTATCAATTGGATTTAAATATCCCGGTTATTACTTAAAGACTGGGCTGCAACGCATAGAAGACTGGAGTTGGTTGTTGAAAAAAGTGGAGAAAAAGATAGGACTTTGGTGCTATAGATGGTTATCACTAGGAGGGTGATATACTTTAATGAAGTATGTCTTAGAAAGCCAACCTGTATATTGGATGTCCCTGGTGGCCATTCCCTTCATTGTATTAAATAAATTAAGGAAAATTATGTTTAACTTTATTTGGAAGGGTAATAATGAATCAAACCACTATCATCTCTGTAAGTGGGAACTTCTTACAACACCAAAGAAATTTGGTGGATGGGGTTTTCGCAATATTTTAAATTTAATAACGCCTTGGCCGCAAATACTCTCTGGCGAGTATTAATGCGTGATGGAATCCGACACAAAGTTATAAAATACAAGTACCTTCCTCACACCATAGTTATAAATAGGTTCAGATCCCCAACTTTTCATCAAAAGGCGGCCTCAAGAATCTGGAATGGTCTCTTAAAATCAGTCCACTTGATCACACATTGGTTGAGTTGGACTCCGGGTTCGGGTCAACTTATCGTTCTCGGTAGAGACATGACCCTAGGGATGGGAGACAAGTCCTTCCTCTCCTTTAATCTTCTTTCATAATTAAGACATTGGAATATTACTTCACTCTCTCAGGCTAGGAGTCATATTAATCAACTCTCCACTTCATCAAATTGGATCTGTAGTAATGAGTTGATCTTTATAGGAGATATGGCAACGAAATGTGACCAGTTTTGGAGGGCACTTATCGATTATGGAGCATACATACAATATAATGAAGATGAACTGTTGTGGATCGGGGGCAATAATTCAGGAACACTTACAATAAAAAATACTTATATGGATTTATTATCAACACGGGGTTTGGCAAGAATTGGAGGATGGCGACAAGCAGTCTGGAAATGGGACATCCAACTTAAAATAAAACTTTTTATCTGGCTGGCAGCGGAAAATAAAATTTTAACTTGGGATAATCTTCAACAAAGAGGCTGGGAAGGACCTAGCAGGTGCCACCTTTGTAAACAAGATACAAAAAATATCAATCATCTTTTCATTCACTGCTCTTTCACAAAATCGGTCTGGGAGAGATTGGTTACTGGTCAAAAATTCAAAAAATGTTGGGAAGGGAACACACTGTCTAATTGTTTCAAAAACTAGGAAGAGGACAAATATGTCCCTTCTATTATTGTTGCTCACATTTATTGGTGTATATGGTTAGAGAGGAACACATCCATATTCGAGGAGTCTACTCCCTCTATCCACACAGTGATTTATAAGACTCTTGGTTCATAGAAAAGGAACTTGGCAACACAAAAACTTGTTTCATGGTGGGATAATTTGATTACACATCACATAAATACAACCATTGCATAGTTCGATGGAGCTGCACAGTTTGATGGCAATCGGTGTGGAGCTGGAGGAGTCTTCAAAACTCCATACTTAATTGTATATAGATGGGTTTTTAATAGTGGATGAGGCACAAACACAAGAGTAGAGCTATTGGGAGTTTGGGTGACTCTCATGTTGGCTTCACATTTTTCATTTCATAGACTCTAAGTTTTGGGTGATTCAAAAGTAGTTATTGATTGGCTATCCAACAGAGGAAGACTCCAGGCAAGCGC
Organism: Picea glauca; assembly: GCA_000966675.3. NCBI lineage: Eukaryota > Viridiplantae > Streptophyta > Pinopsida > Pinales > Pinaceae > Picea > Picea glauca. The sequence continues at coordinate 5,159 of JZKD02S1767418.1, forward strand.
AATTGAGGGTTGGAAATCCATAATTAAGGATCTAATTAGACCTTTTCAACCTATTAGTTTTGAGCACATATACACCAAATTTAATGAGGAAGCATATCTTCTTTCCAAGAAAGCATTAAGGCAACTAGAAGGCAGAATCACTTATTACAAATGGGACGATGGGATTGAAGGTCACAGGAGACATCTTAGCCTTTACTAGTTCTAGCCCTTCTATTTATGTTTTGGACTTGTTACTCTTTTCAGTTCCTATGAACATATCTTAGTCAGTTTAATACTCTACTGGTACAAACTTTTGTTATTTTATGAAGAATCTTTTCTAGTTTCTTTTGGTATACTTGTATATGAAAGGTGTTATTTTATCGGGGAAACTTTGTATAGTTTTCCTTGTACTTATTTTGGACAAACTATTTCTTGTTATGGTCCTTGTTATGGACTAGAAGATGTAAACAAATTATATTCACTAATATAATTGAACAAAATTTCTATTGGAAAAAAAGTGATTAGCATCATTAATTACAACTAAAGGTAGAAGAATGGACCAAGTTGAACATTACATGTATAGAAGTATGATGACAACATAAAATAATCTAGAATTCCATGGACAAAGAAAATAAGCATGCCTCTTCTTTTTTTCGTAGTGATACATAAGCAAGATCCTTCAATTTTTCATAGCGTTCGAAGGAGAGTGATGGTGTTATGTGCATTCATTCTATAGTAGTAGCGTGTGACATTGTCGTGAAGGTCAAGCCTCTTCATTCAATATTTCCAATGTCAATGGTAGATCTTGTTAACGTCATTCCTTGAGATTTATGTATAGTCAATGCCCAAGCCATTTTAATGGGGATTTGTTTCTTATTACTCTGTTGTATGGGTGGAATTGGTTTGGATGGGTTTGGTCGCATGGAAGGCCAGTGTATTTATCGAATTCCACAACAACATATGTTGGAAAATTTGGAGGGTTATTTCATGTTGCATATATTATTTGCATGACAAATCCAAGAGCGCCATTGACCAACCCTTCATGGACCCATAAATTGCAGGATAGCATAACTATTTTGCCTATATAGATAAAGACATGTTTTTCTAGTTGGTCATTATCTTTTTGGTGTTCTTCTAAAGTGTTAAGTAATTCTGCGACAGTTCGTGCAATTTTCATATTCAAATATTGGAGCATGAGCTTGTTATGGTTGTCCACAAGTTTATTTGTTGCAAAGAGGTGGATTGAAGTGTCAAACCCATGATGCTATTCAATGGATAAGAATATGTTAGTCCTAGACTGAAGGAGGTTCCAATCATCAATTGTTGCTGTAGCACTGTGAATGTTGGTCAACAATTGGCGGAAACACGATTGGGCGCCCAAAATGCCTTGTAGATGAAAGATTGTTTCCAAATTTATTACAATGGTGAAGGTTGTCCATAAAATCCTCCCTGGATTTGCTCCTACATAAAGAGGCTTGTTCGTTACTGGTGGCAGTTGGCCCAATTCCCCTACAAGAATTATTGAGAAATGATCGAATGAGATGTGGTTTCTTTCTGGAAATGCTTCACACAAACGACTCTCAATTTGCACAAAAAGTCTAGATCATGTGAAGCTCATCTCATCAATTATAATGTATTGAATATGCTTCAATTATTCTTGGAACACTGCAAGGGACTGACCATGTAAAGGATTCATGTCCCTAATAGGAATCCTAAGTTCTACATGTATAGTGGTTGCATGTATGTTAAATGTTGCAACTCCAATAGGGGAAAGAAGTAATATTGGGCTATGGCCAGATGTTTCTTAAGAAGATAATGCTTCTTTGATGCAGCCTATAAGGTAGGATTTCACAGTGCCTACAATTCCTTGGATGATCATATTCAATGGTTCTTTTGGTTCTCTTGCTTGTAACTGTTGTAGGATAATGTCTAATGCACATTGTTCATTTGTAGACAATGTATTCCTAGAAGGATTTAGAGGATTGAGTTCTTGTATGACTTCCCCATTCCTTCGGGTGTAGTTGATGAAGGTTTTTGCAGTGTCCAATGTATCTTTTGATATTTCAAGCTGATCACATGGGTGGGAAGTGTCAATCCCTAAGAGTCCCAACATATCAAGATAAGTGAATTTGATATTCCCAGTGGGGATCAACCTCGATAAAGCTTGTCATTCATTCATATCCATGTTTGGATGTATGTTAATATGGCTATCCTCATCTTCATATGTTTTTTAAATGTGAGTGGGAACAAGGATGCAAGCAACATGCCATGCATGGTAGTAATTTCTTATGCTCTCCCAGTTAGCCAACATGTCTTCTTTTGAAAGACCTATGTATTCAAAGAAGGAGTGAAAGGGTTTGTATAGAAGTAGATCACTCCAACAAAAATCAACAAAGGTATTGGAATCCTTTTTTGGTATTGTAGTAAAAACTAGCCATACATGGACAATTGTGGGGATGTGTTTTTTTTTCCACTTTTCATTTTTTCATGCTTGGTTATATGTCCAGTGTTTTGTGAGGTCAATAAGACATATATGTTCTAAAAAAACAGGACGAATAAGATATGCATCAATGAAAGTGAAGCCAGACAAACAGTTAGACAAATCATGAGAGACTCGACGAAGTATTTGACGACCAAAGTTTAGCTTGGTGAAGGTGTGATTGCATGTCACAAGCGGTAACTTTTGTAGCATATGGCAAGTTTCTTGGGCACTTATGTCTTGGTCAATTATTGCTTCTTAGTGCAGACAATGATAGCCATTTGAGGTAGGGTCGGTTGGATGTGATGTTTATGCAATTTTGGTCAACATATGGTGGTAGGTCTTTGATCTCTCCTCTGCTTTAAAAGCATATTTGGCAATGTATTTCAACACTACATGACGAGAGAGGACTGGTTGGCAATCTACATTTGCTCACCATGTTTGGAGTATGGTAAGATTATCGTTGTTTAACTGCTCATCATTGTGTGTTGGGTGATATGTCTTTTGGCCCATTTCATCAATGTAGAGCGATGACTTTATTTGTACCCTCCAAAGGAATTTATACTTGCATTCAAGGGTAAAACCTTTTATACGAAGACATGTTCTTTCCGTGCACTTTGTATGTCTTTGAACTCGGTTCAAGAGTTGTTCGTAGTCCTCAAGTAGGTTGGATGCAAATATCTCATGTGTATATAGCAAGCAAGGGTCGTATTCAATGGATTGATGCATAACCATGTCTATGCCATGGTTTGCTCTAGGATTCTACGTTGTAACATAGTTATCAAAGAAATAATGTGCATCATTGATTTGATTTGGGTCTTCCCAATTTAATGTTTCCATGTTTAGAGCATCAACAAGCCACACAAAACCATGTATATGTGCAGAGCCTCGATGTTTCCATTCATACCTACAAAAGGAACATGAAATGATTAGTACAAAGTATATTAATGTATAGGTTGGTTAGAGGTACTTTTAAGTATTAGAGAATATGTACCTACACCAATAGTCAATTGCAAGCATATTTTTTTGTAGTATATTTTCATGGAAGATTGAAAACCTTTTGTGCATGTACGTAGCTACAGTGTGGGGGTTTTCAAAGACATTGTGGGTACGCCAATGTTGGAAAACTAATGGATAAAGAGGTCTACCCTTGTGAATAACTTCATGCAAATTCAATCATTTTGTGTGTGTTGCACTTAGAGTGAAAAAACAAGGTCGGGCATTGAAGTTGTGTTATCATTTCTGATAGTTTGATCCTTCGAACTGTCCAAAATACTCTAGTCCCATGAAGTTGTGCTCTGAAGCACATGACTTGTTATAGAGGTTTGTCTATAGGAAGTTCTCTAAGATGTGAACACAACTCTTCAATTGTGGTGGGTGTGTTATGCTCTTGGCTTCGCTTGATAAAGTAAGCAGTTGTTGTTTGACTTTGATGGCACATAATCAAATTGTAGAGTTAGTATTTGAATTGAGGATGACTACCAAACCTGTTTTCATGGTATCTCATCAAGTATAATGCATAGTTGTCAAGCAAGATGTTTTTCATGCGTGGATGGCAAGTCAGGGAATCCACATTAGAGAAAAGAGCAGGAAATGCCATGTCAAATAGACCCTCTGTATTGTACTCATTGATTGGTGATAGGACAATTATCGGCCAATCAATTGTCTCTTGTGGAATGCCATTTTTACTATCAACAAATATTATTATTTTTTCCATTTCTCGTTGCATATTAGGAAATCTAAATGCAAAGGAAGAGATAGGTTGTTCATCTTGGAAAACAACATGGTGTTCTATATCTATGATGTTTGACTCTTTAGTGGGAGAAGTGAGAGTTTATGTAGACACAGAATAGAGGTGAGAGGAGACATTGGTGTGATCGGTTGGAAGTGATGCAAGCGAGTTTTGGTCAATGTAATGTCCCTTTCCAAATAAGAGCTATAGATAGGAGGCTTAATGGTCTAAACCACCATAGCCAGGGGTAAAAAGGGGTAAACAAGGTTACTAGAGGTCACTCGAGTCAAAGGTGTTATATTTGGAAAGTGCCATTGAGATAAAAGTGGTTAAAAGCACTTTTAAGCAAGTTTGAGATAAAAATAGAACCGATGATCTAAAATTAGAAATCAACAATGAATTAGGGTTTCGGGCAGCTATAAGAGAAGGTTTGGTGGCCTAATTAATCATTATGTAGATTTTGACTTATCATTGAGGAGAGAGGCACATCTCCGAAGAGATAGTTCAATGGATCCCAGGAGGAAGACACTTGTTGGTTGATCTCGGTAATAAGAGACACACCCTAGTCATCGATAAGATCACACAGGTCTTCCATCATTCCAAGTAAGACTATAGCCAGGGCCAAAAAGGGGTAAACAAGGTTACTAGAGGTCTTCCATCATTCCATAGTTCCAAGTAAGACTATAGCCAGGGCCAAAAAGGGGTAAACAGGGTTACTAGAGGTCACTCGAGTCAAAGGTGTTATATTTGGAAAGTGCCATTGAGATAAAAGTGGTTAAAAGCGCTTTTAAGCCAGTTTGAGCTAAAAATAGAACCGAGGATCTAAAATTAGAAATCAACAACGAATTAGGGTTTTGGGAAGCTATAAGAGAAGGTTTGGTGGCCTAATTCATCATTATGTAGATTTTGACTTATCATTGAGGAGAGAGGCACATCTCCGAAGAGATAGTTCAATGGATTCCAGGAGGAAGACACCAATTGGTTGATCTTGGTAATAAGAGACACACCCTAGTCACCGATAAGATCACACAGGTCTTCCATCATTCTTTAGCAGCAGTTACACAGGTTCCAACAGCAAGGAAACACTTATTCAGGGTGAGGGCATAGCTTATGAGGAGGTTCAATGGATCGACTTGTCCCATCCAGGGAGAGTTTAGAGATTCCCCTTCGACACAGTTAAGAGGAAGGCAAGGTGCATCGTTTTCCTAGTTCCTTGTTAGATTCCTGCAGAGGAATCATCTGTGGCACATTTTCCAGACATTGGGAGTGTGACACTTTGAGAGGATACATTCGGGGTTCCCAAGCGATCATTAGATCAGATCCAGGGAAACCCTTCCAACCAATTTCATAGTACTCCAAGATGATTAGTTTGAGACACATCTCAACCGATTCCAATGGTGGAATGACTAGGGCACAATTTTCCAGTGGTAGAGGGGCGAATTCCCCATGGGGATTCATCCAGGGTTCAGACACACCAGCAGAGGGGTCAGTGAGTTACTAGGACTGAGAGGTAGAGAAGGGCGCACCATTTTGGACAACGTCCAGGCCATTTTGAGAGGTTTAGCCACCATGGCGAACTTTCCATACTTGCAGCAGTTTTCGTATGAGCTGCCATAGCCTACAACAAATATTCATCTCGTCCATAGCATTCCACAACATTCTTCTAGTATTGGGTATTATTGTTTTAGTTGTTATTGTATTCCGGCTAAGATCCTTTTGTCATTTGATCTAGCCGAGTGATTTATTTTACTCAGTCGCATTTGACATTGTACTCACCGAGATATCATAATATAAGATTTGTAGTCTTTTGTCTCATTTATTATCTATATCATCATTTATATGTTGTAACAATGAATTATTCACATTAGTCATGTCAGATTAGCAACATTTCCCAGACTAGGCAGTCAAGAACATTATAGTGGTATCAGAGCTTTAGTCTTGCCAGCCTGTGACTAAAGACGATGAGTGCAGGAGAGGACCCAAGGGGTCATGAGCATGTAGGTGACGAATATGTCACTTACAATATATGGAAGGAGGGACGACCTAGATTTGATTTCCCCCCTTTTCCTCCCAGCTTAAAGGAAGAGGAAGAGACACAGAGGAAAGTAGAGACAAGGGTAGAGCGAGAGGTTGAGTGTGAGGCAGAGAGGATGTTGTGAGACATATATGAGAGACTAGAGGGCAGTGGTAAGGCCCCCATGGACCCAGATGCAACCTTCATGTAGGTACTCGACAATTTGGTAGTCAGTCAGCAGGCCATGACTCGGTCTTTGGCATAGATGGTTGATAAATTGGATATAGTGGGCACCTTGGGCACATAAGCCGCACATGCAACACAGGGGAACTCAGGGGAAAACACTAGACCCTAGTCTCCTACTTGCACATACACCTATTTGAGTAGGATTCTCGGACCATTGTTCCTTAGTTTCCAGAGGAAACCCCCAGTAGCAACATAGCAGTCGATAGTACATAGGTCACCAACTCAAGTGGAGGACATTGCAAAGTACATGAGGGAGTATGCAACATTAGGCTGTGACTTCCATCAAGACATGACCCTGGTCGAGTATTGTGGAATCAGACTTAGGTACTTCCCTAGAGAGCCACAGAGAGGAGGACAGTAGCAGCAATAGGGGCGTAACATTGATTTCATCTAGAAAGTTGGTAAAATCACCATACCTTCTTATGATGGATCGTCTAAATGCACCACTAGAGCTTGTGTACAAAATCTAGATACATACTACAAGCTCAACCAGATGACCGAGACATAGGCCATCAGTTTCGCTACCCTACACTTGGAGGGTGAGGCACACGAGTGTTGTCATCATGGATTGGTGACATTGGGACATAGTCACATCACCTCCTATAGGGAGTTCATAGAGAGACTCATGGACAGGTTTGACAAGAGGGATCCCGAGATCCAATTTAGGGATCTAGCCCAATTGAGAAAAACTAGCACAACAGAGGCATTCATCATAGAGTTTCAGTGGGTCACAGTGGCAGTGATAGATATATCAGAGCCCAGGTTGATCATGTTATTCATAGAGGGACTCACATATC
>JZKD02S1767418.1:24904-35465 GCA_000966675.3 Picea glauca
GGGATTCATAAAAAATAACGTGTCCTTCTTGAGTTAGGACACCACCTAGTCCTTCTTTACTCGCGTCAACATAGACGATGAAGTCTTTATCTGGGTCTGCTACCTTTAAAATGGGTGCAGTTGTTAATAATTCCTTCAACTTATTAAAACTGTCTTGACACTTCTGTGACCAGTTAATCTTGGTCCCTTTCTTTTGTAATGATGTGATGGGGTAGGATATTTTGGAAAACCCCTTTATAAATCTGCAATAATATCCGGTGATTTCCATGAATGACCGGATATCCACTACATCCTTAGGTACCAACCATTCCATGATGGCTTTTGTTTTCTTAGGGTCGACTGCAATGCCTTCTGCAGAAATTACATGTCCTAGATACTGTATTTTCTTTTGATAAAAATATCACTTCTCAAATTTAGCATACAGTTTGTGCTTCCTCAAAGTTTGCATAACTATTCTTAAGTGTTCTTCGTGTTCTTCTTCTGTTTTAGAATAGACCAGAATATCGTCGATAAATACCAGTACGAACTTGTCCAAATACTGACTGAAAATACTGTTCATTAGACACATAAACGTGGCTCGTGCGTTAGTGAGTCCGAAAGGTATAACTACGAATTTGTAATGTCCATATCTTGTTCGAAAAGCTATTTTGCTTATGTCCTCATCTTTTATCCTAACTTGGTGATAACCAGATCGTAAATCCAACTTCGAAAAGATATTGGACCCACCTACTTGATCGAATAGATCATTTATCCTAGGTAAGGGGTACTTTTTCTTAATAGTCATTTTTTTCAATTGTCTATAATCGATACATAGTCTTAGAGTGTCATCTTTCTTTTTCAAAAAGAGGACTGGTTCTCCCCATGGTGAAACACTCGGTCTAATATATTCTTTGTCCAATAATTCATGTAGTTGTATTTTTAATTCTGTCAACTCTGGTAAACTCATTCGGTAAGGTGCCTTAGAGATAGGGGTTGAACAAGGTAGCAGGTCTATGGAAAAGTCTATTTCCCTTCTAGGGGGTAATTCAGGTATTTCATCCACAAACATGTCTCTGAATTCACGTAGAACAACAAAGTCTTCCAAGTTGTGCTTATCTTCTTTTTCTAACAGATTAGTTATTTGGATGGCATAAACTTGACAACCCTTTCTCATGCATTTCTTGAATTCCATTGCTGTGACTTCTCTAACTAATATTGGTTTTGGTATACCTTGGGATGTTCTATTAGTGTCATAATCGTCTTTATACTTAAGTGTCTTTATATAACAATCTAGAACCACTTTGTGCTTTTCCAACCAATCCATTCCGATAATCACATCATAAGATCCTAGTGGTAGGATGTTTGATTTGTTCTTATGTTTTGACCATCTAAACTGAACTCGAAATCATAAATAAAGTCAAGCACTTTCCTTTTAGTTATTGTTGCTAGTTGTACCAACCATGATTTTGCGTGTTTCATTTTCTTAAGTTTATTTGACTCTACCACACCATGAGTGATATAACTTAACGTAGCTCTAGGATCAATTAAAATAGAAATTCGAGTGTTATTGATTTTACCTTCGATTTCCACCACAGAGGACTGGTGGTCAGCTTACCGGCCATCCACGACTGCATTTATCTGATGCAGGCTTTTGCCCACATCACCCATTGCCGAGGCTTCCTGAAAATTATGAACAACAGTTATATTTTTTGAATTGAAACGTGGATAGTTCCTCCTTATATGAGGTTCTCCATATTCCCAACACTTTAATGGTTTGCGAGGGCTGTCCCCAAACTTCTTTGTTTCCAGGTTCACTAGTTTACCGTTGCCTTGTGTATTTGTATTATTGGAGTGAAAGTCTTTTCTCGGAAAGCTTTTTGCTGCATTCCGACAAGGAGCTGGTTGGTATCCCTTCTTCCGATGGTTCATACAGTCTTGCTTCTTATGCTTCCAAGCTTTGAGAAACTCTATCCGTTGTTTGTATTGGTCGTAGCACATTCATGCCTTCCTGAATACTTCACTCAAGGACTTGGGGTTGTCAAACTCAATTTTGTCCTTGTAAGACTATGGTAAACAACTTAGGAACCGTTGGATTTTTACCTTGTCCTCCCGGATATAAGGTACAAACCTTAGAAATTCCAGGAATTTGTTTATAAGATCCTCCATCATCATCTGACCAAGTCGTAGCTCATAAAATTCTTTGGTTTTCCTTTCATAGTAGCTTTTAGAAAGGTATTGTTTCTTGAAATATTTCTTAAAGTCAGACCACTCCATTTGTTTCTCCTTTAGGCCCTTGGCCAATTTCAGATCTTGCCACCAAATGTTGGCTTTTCCTTTCAGATTGTAAATGGCCATTCTGACCTTCATATTGTTGGAATAGTTATATATCTGGAAGTATTTTTTGATGCCTAATAACCATGCTTCAACGTCCTCACCTGTCTTGGATTCCCCATCAAATGTAGCGGGTTTTATCTTTTTAAATTCTCCCTCAAGATGATCTACCTATTTCCTTTTTCTGTCCGGTTTTTCTTTATCTTCAGCTGAAGGGGTACCTTCAGATGAGTTGTCCTCTTTTTCTTCTTCAAGACCAAAATTCTTGGAGGCCCTTTTACTAACCTCTTCTTCATGGTTATTATCCTTTGGGCTTTTCTTTTCACTATACTGCGCAATAGGACTTCATTTATTTCTTGTTGCTCCTGCTGTGCTTTCTTCATTTTCTCATTGTCATCTTTGAAAACCTACAACTCAACAATGAGATTCCTCATTGTTTCCAGAACTTCAATAGGTGAGCTTCCGTCACTATTTTGTCTTGGTTCTTCAAGATGTCTTTGTTCAGGATTCCCACCAAGTCTGACTTCTGCGTCATCCTGGGATGCCATGATTAACATGAAATACAAAGGGTTTTTTGTTTGTAACAATAAAGGTTTATTAGTTTTTACATAAACAAAATTATATGCTAAGTAAAATAATGTGGCCCTGTTCAAGGTCCAAGTGTTGTCACCTTGGCTCTGATACCGTATGTAATGTACCCCAAAATCTACACACAAAAAAAAAGAAGAAAATTCTCTTATTAGGATACTTCGAGTTAATCTTTTGTCTCCCAAATATTTCAAGCATTTGTTAACTATACTTTAGGATAGTCCTCTTGCCCTTTACTTTTCCTTTTATAATTCATAACTTACACTTTCTTTTCTTGTCACAGGGTTAAATTTTATAAGAATGCATGCACATAAGTTAACTTTATCCTGCCCTCAACAAAGGTGCAAGAATAACCTAAGAACTAACCACCATAATCGCTCTTGGAACTTACATCCTCATATATGAACAGTTAGATACATATTATTTTAGGATTCTATCCTATTCGTGCAAGTCATAGACTTTACTATGGTAGCCACTAGATGATATTTAAATACCTTTGAAACAAATTAACGTTCTAGACATGTAATCAAGTCCCCATTCACATAGCTAAAAATATTAGCAATGCCACCAATGCGCGTGGGTGTTAAAATCAGAGTGGTGATGACTAACATTTTGGCGTAACTAAACACTTTCTTATTGATAACGAATTTATGCTAACTAACTTCAGTAAGAGGTAAGACGACGCTAGGAAACTTCAACTTGTAACTAGAATGGTAGGAGGCGAGTTATAACCCTACCTGAGTCACCCATGTACTTCGTCATTAATAACGTTAATAACGTTGGAGGAAAACTTGCGAAGATTGTCATTATCTCGACTTAAATGGCCTACCTGCAAAATTTATGGAATACTGTAGTGCGTTCTTGGGTCCAGTACTCGGCCTATTTGCCCCACTGTATCCTTGACAACTTGCCATATCCACATGGCTCAAGTACAGGTTGTCAACCATCGCCATTAATTCCATTCGGAGGGGGTTTTCCAATGTTATTGTTTCATTTTCCCTCTTTGGCTCTACGTATTTGCGAAATGTTACAAACCTTTCCTGTCATTGTTCACCTCAGAAACGTAGTCGGGACTCTTGGGGCTTGGGTTTGTGCTTGGGTGGAGGAAACAATAGAAGGACCTTTTTGTCGACCATCATCTTCTGTGAGGTAAGAAATTCTTCGATCGTTTTTCCGAGCTCTCTGTATCATGAAGAGGGTTACTTCGTATGCTATCGTTACGAGTTTAGTGGTTTGCTATCATATTGAAAGGTTGGTGTTATCCATCATATGTTCCCTTTAGCTCTGTACCGGTCTTTTATATATATATTTTTGAAAGCAAGACCATTATACCCTGTGAAAAAGTCTTCGTTACTCATTCTACATCTTTTAGTAATTATTCCTTCGGGACATATGCCCCGTCTTTTAGGAATTATGCCTTCGGAGCATATACCCTTTTTATTTGAACTCTTAAAGATCTTTGTTGCTTGGCCTCGCTCATTGTCTGGTTTCATGGCTGACTATAAGGTTTTGTGAGTCTTGTATCTGGTTTCCTATCTTGGCGAAATGATATGGTTTTTCGACCCTGTAGAAAAATAATTACCTCACGTTGTTTATGATTTTGAGTTTTCCTTTGGCTGCATTCAAATCACTTGGCTCTAAAGTCGATGGTTGAAGTCCTCGTGCTACTAATGTTTTCGTTTCTATCTAAAACAAACTTACCCTCATAAAATCGTAGTTTGTCCTACTGCTTGAACACATCAGTATTCTTCGGTTCTTTACCAGGTTTAATATTTCTATGGTAGTACCGTAATAATTTTTTTATTAAGGGTTGGATATGGACCTGTGTTATTTAGTCCCTCTCACGCGACCTAACTCTCTGGTCTAACCAATTGTATTTGTATCTTTACTCCATTAGGTTGTTGTAGCATTGAGAGTATCTTGGTTAGCTCTCGGGTTTTCCTTCTTTTTACAGGGTCGGAACTGAATTAAAATTTAACCTGTTCTTGACTTCATTACTCTTTATGAGTTGTTATATAAATGTTTTACTTCCTATCAGTTTTATTCTTTTAATGAATTGTTACTCGGCACTAATGATGGGCCCCTTTTTCACTACGAGGGTACCCATTAGGCAGTTCTCCTCCTTCTACCCCCTTCGGGTTCGTGGATGGCGTTTCAGGAAAAAGAATAGAGGAAAGTGGTCTGTCACCTGAGGCATGAGTTAAATACCGATTGATACACTTCTACGTTTGTCTTTCAATCAGTAGATTATCTTCGATAATTTAGTTCTAGGTCTCAGTTAAGAATTTTTATTATCTCCTTGTTATAAATATTAATGGAAAAAATTCTTGCTTCCTTTCAGGATAAGTACCCCGAAGCTTCAGATCTTGGCATTCCTGGACAAAAGATATTCGGGTTCCTGCACAGTAATTCCATTTAATTTGAAGACCCGTAATGTTTGGAAACACAGTATTTGCATAAGGCTAGTCATCCCTTTAGTTTATGATCCGGATGGAAGAAAGAAAGATGTAATAATTTTCTTTTTACATTGAATTACAAGTTTTAGTCACTCATACACAAAATGATAAGAAAATACTTTCAACGGATTTGATCCTGGATTGTTGATACACTGTTTAACTACTGTATATGTATTGTTAAAGTAAAGGAGTATCTTAAACTTATATATTTTCAACTTAATTATTCTGGTACTTTTATGCTTCCAGAATCTTCGTTGTACCAGTGTAACTATTGAATTTCCTTTTATATTATCGTTGTTTGACTTGTACAAAGTTTGAATCAGTTATTGTTGTTAATAGGGTTAGGAAATTTCAAATTCTAGCGTCTTATATAATATGTAAAAAGGGGTTCCAGATTCTCTAATTTTCGAAATTTGCCGATCTTTTTACGCATCTTAGCATTTTCGTTTGCATGGTTGTAACTACATACTGTTGGACAGTATATGAACATACATATATATTATTAACTATTTCTATTGTAGACAGTCAACTTCAGTTTTACTGTAACACCTGTACAAATTTCCAAATAATAAATATAAATATAAATATATATATATATATATATACACAATATACCTGTATATATTTCTATATGCATATCATGAAAATTCCCGTCATACATGGTGTATTTGTTTTGATTCTAAATTTACATGTACATAAGTGGAGACTCATTTGTATACTATAACTACCTACAGGAAATATAATTATTCATAGATATCGATATACTTGATCCCAATCGCATCATGCAAACATTAATTTTCTCAACAAAATTAATTAAAAGTGAGATGTAGCCTACAATTTATCCTATCACAAGAGTAATAAAATCTACAGAACTAGTCTTTCTAGTTAATACATCCAATGACATTAGTATTTACTCAGCACTATGTCCCAATAGAAAGAATCCATTCCTAATTATTGATTAGGAGGTATTTGGTCAGTCTTTAATCACAACAGCATTCAACCAGAATTCATTCATAGAAGTAAAAAAAATGCAGATCTATCAGTTATCATAACATTTAACTAGAGAAAGAGTAGGATAACATATTTGAATCAATTTGCGGGAAGACAAAGGGAACAACCACGTTCCTCCCAATCGTAGAACAGGGTAGCCAAAATCTCTTGCCCTAGCCTGACCATGAATCCATGAGGGAAAACTTGGAATTTCCTCTTCAACAATGTCTTCCTCTGTCAATAATCTTCTCCTTGCCTCACACTCAGCAAATAGTGCTCATAACAACAAGAAATCAATAGTTCTTTTCCCCAACATACTAGACATTGTCCTGCCTCCTCACATATGCCATATATCAAAAAATTCCATTTTTGCCTAGGTCTTTTCCCTCCCTTGAGGAATTTTCGTAGCTTTCCAAATCCCTGATTTTTAGGAGCTAGCAGTGGCCAAATTCTTCATTTTCAACTTGTAACAATCAGCCCTGAGGTAGTTCCAACAAGTTTCCCCCTCATGGAGTCATGGTCAGCTGATTTTAACATGGTTGTTCCATTTGTCCTCCTACAATAAATATAAAATATTTTTTTTTATACAAGTGTCAAAGTCAAGTAGTTAGTTGAGTCAGATTAGATCTCTACCCAACAGTCATGACCATTAATTACAATTAACCAAATTCGAAATTCGTAATTGCCATAAATGACAAAAAAATTCCAAATTTGAATTTGCCAAAAACGGAATAATTTTCCTAACAAATTTCAAATTCAAAAACAATTTATTTTTGGGGATGTATAGAGACTTGTTAGGAAGTTGAATTTGTGAAGAAGGTATGTGCAAAACAGTTGATTCCATGCCTTGTTGAAAGAGAATAGGCCTTTGTAATAACCTTGCTAGTTCGTCACATGTGGTGTTGTTTGGAACATGGGGGCATGTTTTGCTATAGATGGAATTGCCTAGAAGAGAAAAAATGAACAATTTGTAAGTAAAACTCAAATTTCTTGATAACACATTTCGTATGTTTGATAACATGTTTTTTAAAGTATATTCCTAGAATATTTTTATAATCAAAAGATGCAAATGAAAAATATCTTAAAAATGAATGCATAGGCTGGATTTCCTTCCATAGAAATGTTATAATAAAAAATGAAAAATCCATAAAAACACTTTATGTAATATGTATATCCACAAAAGTAGGAAAATTACAAATTGTTGCTTGTAAGAAACAACCATAACATCTGCATTCACTATTTTGCCAATAATTCAGGAATGGGGATGTCCTTTTTTGGCTTTGGTATGTGATCAATTGTATCACATGAAATCACTGTGCATTTGATTTGTTTTTGATTGAAAAATGTTTCTTCATGTACTAATAGTTTGAACAAGTAACTATTAAAGAACTCCTTGCCAAATATGTCTGTGATTTTTTTGGTATTTCCCTCATATCCATATTCATATAACTTCTCAACATATACACCTATAAGTTGTTCTACAACTTCTTGGAAAGCAGTAACATTGATTTTGTTTGATTGGTCTTCAATGCTTAACTAGAAAATATGTATGTATTCACATTCAAAAACATGTTGATTGCATCTTTAGAAATTCCATACAACATACTCAATATGTGTGAGTTTTTTTTTTTCACTTCCGGTCTTTAAATGTAACTGGGCATGCAAAATACAAACAATTATATGCATTTAGAGAAGCAATAGTTGGCTCAACCAAAATGAATGCAGGGTCTGGACCTTTGCCAATTCCTTCGTTTTCTATGTCCACCAATTGTTTTTGAATGGAAGGGTCCCCCCCTGAAGCTCTATGTGTAGATAATGAGTGACACACGAGATCTATTAAAGGGTTCTGAAACTAGGTTCTCAAATCTTGTGCTTCTTTGAGAATAGGATTTATGGAAAGTTGGGATGTGAAGGTTGTTGTAAATGATATCCTATTAATTCCAGCCTTAAGAGCGATTATTGGAAAGTTATTTGAGATACAATATTGGTCTAGATTATGCTTACTACAGAGGACCCCCCATAATGTGACCTCTATACTATACCCTGATATGACCTTTAGTTGGAGGGTTCTCTTATGTGCCTCTGTTCCATTCTTTCTCGTGATCGTTACTAAAGGGCTAATAGAGATAAAAACGCCAATAATATAAACTATGGAGTTGTTGGTATTGCATTAATAGAAATGATAACAAAGATATGATTTGCTATTGAATGCTTATCCTCTAAAGAAGCTTCAATGGTCGAGGTGATATCTAGATTTATTTCCCAATTATTCTTTAAATTATTGAATTCTTTGTTTGCAAGCTTAATGTATCCTTTTGAGATGATGTAAACTTTTCCAATGTCTATGGACACATGGAAGTTTGTTGCTTGGACATTGAAGCATGTAACATGTATCTCGCCACCTTTTGCATCAATAATATCAAAGCAAAATACATGGTCAAGTCCCTTGGCATTGGTGAATGTGTGTAGATCAATTTTTGAAAGTACTCTGACTTTTAGAGTCCATTCCTTAAGGGTTGAATGCAAAGATGCAATAGGTGTAGTTTTTTGCGGTGTTATAGTGGTTTCCAATGGTTGTTTTGTAGAAGCACTTACATCTTTGAGCAAGGTTGGATCACCAACAATGTCTGTTGTAAAAGTATGCACTTGTATTTCATGCACTATTAGAAACCTGGAAAAAAGAAAAAACAATGTACAATTGGCACTTTAAATACTAAGCACATATAATGCAATATAAAACAATGTTAGTGTGTGTGATGCATGTGAAAATGAAATGGATGTGTAGAGGGAATTTCTCGAGAATAGTTGTATAAATTATAAATAAAATAGAGCTATGTGAAGAATGTTGGATTTTCACTATGCTAGGTTCAAGCATGAGGTTTATTTAATTTTTGCATGTACTTGAACCATAAACAAATGAAGCTACACCATACACAAGTGCTGCAATAACCAATACCACAAGAAGAATTCCCATACACAAGAACATAAGAAATATCCTGGGAAACCCTTCTACTCAAAGGAAGAAAACCCATCAATCCTTTTCTATATTCTCAAGAGAAGACCCCCCAACCATAAACCCTAATGTACACAAGAGCGTGATTCTACAACCTTGAAACTAACGCCCAAGAGAGGTGCACACTTCAGCCTTATATGCACTTGCTGAAATTTTGAAATGTCAAGTGTGAGTGTGTGTGTGTGTGTGTTTCCTCAATGGGGAAATCACCTCTATTTATTCTAGACCAGACACAACAATAGGTGTGTCTATTGGCACAATAGGGTCGACCTCAATAACTCAGAAATATAATTAATTATTACAATAAACCTTAATTATCTTTAACATATGGTGGGGTCCACTTGTACCCTTTACATCATAATTAGGGTTACAAGTAAATCTTACACTTAGACAATATAGCAAGGGATCCACACGTCCACTAGTGCTTAGCCACTAGGGACACGTCCACATGTGCTCAGCCACAGGGACATCATACTCAACAAATCTATATCTCAACCGAGTCCACATGAGAATCATCTGGAGTACCATCTCAAGCCTGACTCAACTGAGTCCACATGAGTACAAAGGAAGGAGACCACATCGACTCAACTCTCACATAGAGGAGAATGATACACCCATCACATGGGCACACCCAACACTAGGGCACGCCTCAACTCAGTCCAGAGGAGAACTATACACCCCATCACTTGCACACATGTAATATTCTAGATATTAAAAAGTATGCAAAATAGAAACAAATAGCTAGAATTGGCAGATGAACAACAATATAACCAGAACAACACCACAATAATACCAAAATGATACCAGAATAACACTAGAAAGAACACTTTGATTACTAAGAGAAATGTTCACTTGCCTCTTCGAGGGGGAAACCTCCAACAGAGCAGAGCTTTATTACAATAATATCCAAGACACAAGTTCTCATACCCTTGACTCTTATTTATGCTAAATATGTCTATCAAAAGAACCATCTAGAGGAAGATCCTTCTAGAAGTAAAAGCTTCTATTAGGTCTTCTTACATTGGACTTATTCTTCCTTATTGCTAAGACTTATTAATATTGACCTTTATTACATGGAAATATATTATTCTACCTACGTGAGGGGTTAGGTCCCTAACATGTCCTCCCCCTTAAAAATAACCTTGTCCGCAAGGCTTGAGATGAGGAAATTGTTGCAGAATGGTAGCTGGTTCCCAAGTGGAAT
>JZKD02S1767429.1:23279-35808 GCA_000966675.3 Picea glauca
TATACCATTTTGTCAATATAAATATGGATCCACAATGTATTTTATGGCGGCCATACCTAAAAAGTCTTTATCACTCAAGCATAGGTATGCTTGCCTTGGGTTTTGAAACATGTCATAATATTTTGTTGATGGTTGTGTGCAGTTTTTTCCAGTCTCTCTGTGTCCATACCCTTGCTCAGAAAAGTATACAAAGTACTTCAGTCATCATGATCTTCTAACTTCATACTTTGGGGGGCAATCTATTACACCTCAAAATTACTCACTTCGATAGTGTCGCAAGTGTCGTCATTACGAGTGTTGTAAGTGTCGCATCTTGTCCGCAAGTGTCGCATCTTAACTATAAGGGTTGCAAGTGTCACAAACATTATACTACCATCTTGCCTATGTTGTGCCTCTAACGACATCACAAAGACACTTAAGACACCCCAAAGACTAGTTTTGAAGAAGAAAAGTCTCTTGACAGAGAGTACAAACCTTTTCCCATTGAAAAACCCACTAAAAACTGAATTTTGGAGAGGAACGCTCCCCTACCCACTGTCAGGGAGTGCTGGCGCTCCCTGAGCCTCTTTGGGGGAGTGTTTGAGTGCCTTGTGCACCCTTATGGGGGAGCGCTACCCCTTTTCTGAGAAAATTTTGGGTTTGTTGAGGCAAATCAAGGAAGAATCCCTCAATTCCTGAAGGTGGTTGGATTCGAATGGATGGTCAAGGCATGATGTTAGGGGAGATCCTCAACTGAAGAAGAGGAATCATCAACTTATCCCAAAGATCTCTCAAGTGTTTAAGCCTCTTCAAGGTTATATAAGGAGGCCTTCTCATGGTGAAAGGTACATGGAAAAGATTGGAGATGTGAAACTTATGATCTCATGAGTGAGATGTCATCATAGCAATCAATGTAGATTACTTTAGCAAAGGGGTTGGACAAGCAGAACTGAAAGAAGTTGATGCACCTTCATTCAAAGGATTGTAAGTACTTTTACTTGTTCTCATTAATATAATCAATGCTTAGCCTGTTTCTTTCAAACTTGTGCTTGCTCCATATGAGTTTGTCTGCAGTAGATGTATCTATGTTTGAGCTAATCTCAGTAGAGTAGGAAGTCTTTTGTACCTTTGTTTTTTTTACAGGACCTATCAGGGAGCTCAGGAACGAAGCTCAGATAGGACTTTGCAAGGACAAACGTTGCTAACAAGGTACATATCTTTCTTCTTCTCTTTCATTGACTAGCTTGATTAGATCTAAAAGGATGTCAGTGTCCATGTTAAGCACTTTTTTGTCTTGGCCTTGGGAGTCTAGAGACCAAGAGGGAATCCACTTGTCCGTAGGGGGATTCACCTACAACACCATTTAATGTATATTGTTATGAACATAATGTGGGTATATATGGGGTTAAATGTATATGTAATAGGGTATGGTGAAATAAAGGACCCACGTGAAAAATGAGTGAGAGTATGTATATATAGAGTTCAATGGAGTTATTGTATACATGGATTTATGATTTGGGTAGTTGGATGTACATGGGATACTTGAAAGTTGTTATCCTGATGTATAAGGGGTTATTGTGTAACTTGTTACCACATAAACTTGCATTATCCAAATGTAAAGTCCAGTGTACCAATCAAGGGAAGCTTGATGCAAAACTAGAGGCAATGGTTGATGTCACCTTGACATTCACCTCTCTCACTTCATAGTTGGAATATTTTTTACTGAAGGGGGGTTTCCCTAAAGGATTCATAAGATCTGCAATTAAGGCATGGTAAAAGTGACACAAATCAACAAGCATAGAAGTTTTATAATGTAACAATTAAAATAGAGGAAGGTCTAACATGATTGGTGCTTGTTATCTAGAATATGGAGTTGAATAGAGATACAATAGTGGTTTGAGTTACAATGAAAAACTCAAATGGGGTATATTTCTTTAAACAAATCCTGAAATGTTAGATTATATCAATCTTCTTAGAGGCAAAAGAATCCCAACAATAGGGAAATATTTCTACACACAATCCTTCTACAACATTCAAGTCAACTACAAGGGCAAGCTAAGAACTGCATTAGATGAAAGCTACAAATATAGTGTGACATGATCATCAATAGAACTCAGTTTAACATTTGATACAATGAACCTTCGAAGATTCTAATCACAACTTGAAATCATAAATGCTTCATACAACCAAGGGAAGATACATCCAGACTAGCATGTGAAACAAATTAATGCAATCAAGCATAAAAATTGTAATATTAATAAAGCAAAATAAATATGCAAAAAGAGAGATAAGAAGAGTGAAGACACCACTAGTAATTTCATATTATCCAATTAACCAAACAATAGTTACGGTACATGGGGGTTCAAACCTTAGTGATCCAACCATTTGGAAATATTTTTCTTACCTATTTATAGTTTTTACAATAATTCTCAAGGTTGATTATCTTAACAAAGTAATATATGATCATCCTCCCATACACTCAACCATAGAAAAAAAATAGTGCCTTAAAACCAACCCTAGGGACTACTTTGGGTCCAACTTGATCTCATCCTTTTATGCACTTAAACCTTGAATAAGTAACCTCCAAGCCCTCCAAATTTGATTATTTTGACAAAGTCAAGATTGATCATCATACTTTAAAGCCCCAATATTTCCACGTGGCTATGATTCAACTCTCCCATATACATATGCAACCTAGAACTCAAGGTTTGAATAATGAAAAAGAACTTGAAAAAAAAACACGTAGAATGGAACATGAGATTTTAGTCACACCTTCTTAGAGGTTGTTCTACAACCCTCAAACTCCATGTTTTTTATGAAATTTTGTGGATAGAAATATAAATGTGTCCTCTACAACATATCCAAAATCCAAGATTTAGGGTTGTGGAATAGTAAAAGCTAGACCCTAGTCTTCATTGAAATAAGAGCACATGAAATTTATTTCATGCCCTATTAGAGGTTGTTCGAAAACCCTTAAAATCAATATTCTTTAATTAAATTTTGTGGGAATATAAATGATTATGTCCTTTATGACATATCCAAATTTGGTGGCCAAAATCAAAGTTTTGAAGTTGCATACTGGCTAAATATTGAACCCTTCTCATTTCAAACCGTGATTTCCATTGTGTTGGGTTTGAAATTGTTTCACATCTCTTAAGCTCATTATTTTTTTATGATTTTTTTGGGTGTGTAGACAAATGTGTCCTCTACAACATATCCAAATTTCATATAAAATCTCAAAGGTTTGAGGTTCCATAATGGAAATATATTAAACAAATATTATCCTTGGTTGTTTATAATATACACCAAACTTAGAAAAAATGCATGCTAGCATTACATGCTTGATCCAAATGAAATCCTACAATTTGTTACACCTATTAAGACACATATCTTTCTATTCATACAAAAATATCATGAGATATAACCATGAAGTTCCTAAAAAATGTTGCTTAGTGTTGCAAAAGACAAAAATTTCATGAAAAATGTTCTCCATGTCCACCAAAAGACAAGTCACACACCAATATAAACAAGGTGATAAATTTTGTAAGGATGATCTTCATAACCTAATAATATGCGGAGATACCTTCTTCCCACAAGTTTTCGAGCTTAAGTAGCACTTCTTCATTCTTATACTTTATGGCGGGACCATGAATTTTCCAGCATTTGCACATGGAAATCCCTGAAAATTTGACATGTAAAATCAGGGGCTAACAATGACTCCACATGGTGAAAACATCCCCCTTCTAGGATACATGAGAACCTCAAAATATCCAAGAAAAACACTTCAACTAAATCCTCTAGTTCCTCTCTTCAAACGCAACTTTCATATCCCCGTATTTGATTATGCCACTTCAAAGTCTATCTCTGCATCAAATATTTTCAAACTCAAAATCTCCAAGAATACTTAATGATCTTTTATAATTTCAAAGTTTGGCTTTGCAACAAAACCTCATCTCAAATTGACACATGTTGTTTTTTTTTGAGGTGTTGCTTAACCTTGGCAAGTATAACTTTTAATTGCCTCGTCTTGAATAATTTTCCCCTCCATGTAACATCTTTATGACAATTGTTGTTTCTCTCTTGAATGGTGATGGACCTTTGCAAGTACAATCTTATATATTTGGAAGTACATCACCTTCATCACATTATACTTGCATGCAACTTGGATTAGTGGAAACAAATGGGATAGCCCCAAACTTTAACGATATAGACTCAAAGACATTGCAGCTTAACCATATCTTCACTACTCCTCTAATATAATTGGACTCAAATATGAACATTGTGAGATCTTAACCAAGTACAACTTCATGATGCCAACCTTGACTTGCTTTGACCCATACAACTATTTTCTTGACATGCAACCAGATTCACTTATGTTGGTTTTTAAAAGACTCAAGTTGTGTCAATGATATGTCAACACTTATTAAAAACCTAAATGAACATCTACTACAAAAAGACAAGACTGAGAAATAACATTGATGTTTAGACAGTGAGCTTATTTAGATAGATATATCTAACCTACCCTAACCTAAAGATGACACAAACTGTTAAGTGAAATCAAATGTCCAATGAGTGACCGAAGGATCAAACTAAAATTACAAACTCTACGCTTGTCTTTATTCGTGAACCAAAACAAGGATATTGTTAGCTACACTTAGAAGATTGCTAGTCCTTCAATCACTTTGGTTCTAAAAAGTAGGGGTGAAACTTTAAACCTCACACCTCTGAAGAGCAATGTTGTAACTTGATCTCTTGCGAAGCTACATTCTTTCTAAGAATTGATTCCATCCAACCTTGAATAAGGTCATATCTCTTTGTGTTTAAACTCTAAGGAGTAAGACAATCATAATTAATAGGATCAAGCATTAATACCATGCATGTTTGTACCATCTCTATCTACGAACGATTATTGAAATTAAGAAGCATATATCTTCTGTTATAACAAAATTCTTGATGAAACATGAGAAATTTGAAAACAAGGTTAAAATCAAGCAACAAGTTGTTTGTTGTTCCTTTTCCACTCCTTTTCATACCCCTAGAAATCAATTTCATCTACAATATCAACACAAGTTTACTCATTGACCATGAACGGACAAAGATTTTTGTTTTCATATTGTTCCTCCATAGTTATGTGCAATACTCAACAATATAACTATAATGGTGACAAGAATGTACAACTCTGCATAAAATAAAATAGTGTACTTTAACAACTATCAATCAAATCAAAATCAATATATATTGCATTAATTAATCATGAAATGTTGGATTTGAAGAATAGATACAATCACAGTTAGGCATGCTTGTAATTCCACAAAATCTTAACTTACAATTCGGTGATGAAGGGAACAATGAGTTCCAACCATGCACTCTTGCCAACAACAACCATCTAGGCGATCAAGTGTGGAGGTCGACTCTCCTCCCAAACAACCTATCAATCAATACCACTGAGATCCCACCAAGGCCCTAATGTGAACTTATATTCCTCTCTTTCTTATGAAACCCAAGCTCCAAAGAAAACCCCCAAGGGTTAAGATGCTTGTAATGACCCCATTGGCCTAGGAAGCATAAGGAATGGTTCCGCTAGCCTAAATTGGTTCCCGTAGGCTAAGCCGGAAAAGTTACCTAGGGAACTCAACTTTTGCCTAGGAAATGATTTTTTTAAGTGAAAAGGGAAAAAGGGAGACATGGGTTTCAGGTAAAATAAAGTCACTTAAAAATTATAAAGTGTGCAAGCATAAAGTGACTTTAAAAGAAAATTAAAAGTAAAGTGAGCGGGAGTTAATTCAATGAAAAAATAAAAAAGGGGAAAAGAGGAGGCGCCCCTCATTCTGGCATTCACTCATTTTGGAAAATAGAATTTGGAGAACTCTTGAGGAAAGAGTCTAGGGTTTTTGGAAACCCTTGTTCGTCTACTAGTTTCGATGTTGCAACTATACACCCTAGTCAGTTAAGGGAGAGATCACTGCAAATTTCTCACTGTGCTTCAACCAGATCGTGTTCCATCATTTTGGTAGCTGAGTTGATAAGTGTGGGGGTCGATTTCTCCTTCGAAATTCGATTTCCTTCATACTGGGCGCATTCTTGAGTGGTTGGGACTTCTTCCAACTTGTGGGCAGAGTATTGTTGCGTGGGGTCCTTCCTTACTTATCTGGGCAAGTGGGGGACGCATTTCTGAAGATTAGAGGAGCCATTCTGGTGGAAAATGGAAAGGCATTGATGCTGGAAATTATTATCATTGATATAGGCTGATTTCTTTAGTACGAACAAGTTGATTCATTGTTGGACGCATTGTGCCTTGAGCTGGGCAGATTTCGTCATATGTTGGCTGCCCTTCTCTCTTGATCGAGCCACTTAATCATCTAGGAGTCGAGATGATCATTGCTGGCCTCTTTAGTCACCTATGGGACAGATATTTCAGCATAGAGAGCAACCTTGACATCAGTTGGCAGCTAGGACGAATCGGATTCCAAATCTGGGAGCTATATCCTCACTAAAGGGGGGTCGATTTACTTGTTTATGGTTACACCTGTGATGAGACCGATTTATTATTCAAGCTGGGCGCTACTGGCGCTGCTAGGAGGGTCGAAACACTGTTGTACTGGTTATCTACGATTTCCATCAGTCGGGGAAAAAGTTCCCTCACACATTTGGGTACATTTATAGCGTGGGGAACTGTTGTAAACGCACCCACAGTTCAAAATTTATATATCAGGTCATATATTTGCATGGACGGTCATCTCCAGGTCAGCCAATAATTGTTGTGTTATCATTTACTTGAAGTACTTATATATTTAACCAATCCATGTGGCTGTTGTCCTATTCTGATGTGATGAAATATTTAAATAAATGTTATGAGCAAGAAATAGTTTACTATTAGTTCCAAGTTTCTTTTTATTACTGTTATTTGTGAAAAGTCTATCTTGGCAAAGGATATCTCAGATTGCATCTACATTGGTTGGGAAAAAACCGTTTGACAAAATATTTCAGTGACAAAACTTAACGAAGTTAGAAAACTTGGTGGGAATTTCGAAAAACTCCAAGAAGGGAATTTTACAGTGGTATCGGAGCATGTTCCTTTGCAGCTGTGGGCTCTAAAGGGCATTTGTAATAAGATTTATGAGACCAGAAAATGAGCAAAACATTACTAATCAAAGACATAGGGGAAGAACTCCAAATCCCCCTGGGTGGGAAGAAGAAGAAGAGGTTAGAGAAGAAGGAACGAGAGAGGCAACACCATCTATCACACCTAAGGGCAAAGGAACTATGGGGGAAGAAGATGATACCATAATCAACAATTTTTTCAATATCTTGAATGACTTGGCCAAGGGTCAAAAGGCCATGATGGACCTCATGGGGTAGTTTGCGAAGAATTCATTGGAAGGCACAATGAAGCAGAACCAGAATGGTGATGGGGGTTCAAACAATGGAGAAGGCAGCCACTCACGAACTACCATGCAGAGCCACCCCCACTTGTACACCAAATCCCCCAGACCCACTATGCCTCAATTTTTGGGGAATGAGGCCGTAGGTCCATTGATGCAGGTTGAGCAGGATGAGCCCTATAGGGCATATTTAGAGGAATACAGGAGACTAGGAGATGATTCCCACTCAGCCATGTCCTTCGTGGAGTTCTGCAATATGAAGAGCAGAAATCGACCGAGAGGGCCCATGAGGGCCATGACACACAATTTTGAGTTGCAACGTACCATTGGGAAAGTCACTATTCCCAACTTTGATGGGGGCTCTAAATGCTCTGATAGATCATGGGTGCAGAAGCTCAACACTTACTCCAACTACACCGGATGACATAAACAAATTCCATTAAATTGGCCACTTTGCACCTAGATGGTGAGGCCCATGAGTGGTGGTACCATGGGTTAGTCACTTTGGGACATGTCAGAGTTACCTCCTACATGGACTTCACACAGAGACTCATTGAGATATTTGATAGAAAGGACCCTGAGCTTCACTTCAGAGAACTAGAACAACTCAAACAGATAGGTATCCCAGAGGCCTATATATCTGAGTTTCAGAGGGTCATGGTGATGGTGTCAGACATTTCAGAGGGTCATCTGGTGATGTTGTCTATTGAGGGGCTAATGGAGCCTCTACAAGGATGGGTCAAGGCCTACAAGCCTAGCTCTTTACAAGATGCAGTCAACAGAGCTCGGGATATGCAAGATGCAATACCTAAAAGTTGGTTTCCGCCCAAATCCGCTTTTACCCCCGAGGACTAAGGACATCAAACCACTTCAGAGAGATTGGGCTGGCAAGCCCAAACTGGATGAAGAGACCAAAAGAGAATTGAGGAAAAATAAATTGTGTTTCAGCTGTCAGGAGCCATGGGCACCAGGGCATAGATGCACCGGGAAGTATAGGATGGGCAAGGCCCATTACATTGAGGTATACTCTGACAGTGACAGTGATGAGGATGAGGAGGTGGAGTAGGCACAGGACCAGGGACATCCAACATCGGGAGAGGAGTCTTCACAGGCTAGGGCTAAGGGCCCAGTCATGGCCTCGATGTCAGGATTTCCGAGATATCATACCTTCAGGGTCAAAGGTGTCCTACAAGGGCACAAGGTGACCATATTGATCGATGGGGGAGCATCCCATAACTTCATTTACAGTAACATGGTTGAGAGGAGAAGAATTCCAATAGAGGAATTCAATGGGTTAACAGTAGTCATACCTGGAGGCCACCAGATGAGTTGCACCAAGTGGATTCCCAAACTCACAATAACCATGGGAAACTACTCAATGACGGATGATTTCTTTGTGGTGGACATACCAGACACAAATGTAGTGTTGGGCATTCATTGGCTTTACTCTATTGGGAGATACACTACTGATCAGAGGACCATGGAGATGGAGTTCACAAGGCCGGATGGAAAGAAAGTGGTCCTACGAGCCATGCACCAGTACCCACCGAAGATTGTGTCATCGCACAACATGGAGGCAGTTATGAGGCATGGTGATATAGAGTGGGTTGTAGAGTGTTGTATTTCTGACCGAGAGCCACCTGACCGCCTGCAACAGCTTCCAGAGGACTTACATGTATTAATCAAAAAACATCATAAAGTATTTAGTGACATTCCTCCTGGCATTCCACCTGATAGAGGTTTTGAGCATATCATAGAGCTAGAGGAGGGGGTCCAAGCAGTTATCATAGGCCCCTATCGACATCGTAAAGTTTACAAAGATGAGATTCAAAAAATCATTAAAGAATTGCTGAAATTGGGCCACATCCGCCCTAGTTCCAGCCCATCCTCTTTCGTTGTCTTAGTCAAGAAGAAGGACAGTACTATGCAGATGTGTATTGACTACATGGCCCTAAACAAGAAGACAATCAATAGTCGGTACCCCATACCCAAGATCGATGAATTAATGGATGAGCTGATGGGAGCCAAATTCTTCTCCAAGATTGATCTTTGATCAAGGTATCACCAGATCAAGGTATGAGAACATGACATACCTAAGACAACCTTTAGATGCCACTATGGGCATTATGAGTTTATGGTCATGCCATTCGGGCTAACTAATGCCCCTACTACTTTCCAGTCCTGCATGAATCATGTGTTCAATAAGCAGTTGAGAAAGTTCTTATTTGTCTCCTTTGATGACATCCTCATATAAAGCAAAACATGGGAGGACCATCTGCGACATCTGGATGAAGTACTTGGTATTATAGAGAGTCAACAGTTGTATGCGAAGGAATCCAAGTGCGAATTTGGTATGACAAAGATACTCTACTCGGAGCATGTGATTGGGATGAATGGGGTACAAGTACACCAAGAAAAGATCAGGGCGATCATCGAGTGGCCAACTCCTAGGAATGTGACAAAACTAAAGAGTTTCCTTGGTCTTTGCACGTACTACAGGAAATTTGTTAAGGGATTCTCACAGTTGACAACACCACTGACCAATCTCACCAAAAAGGGGGCTTTCGTTCGGATAAAGAAGGCCCATGAGACATTCGAGAAAATGAAGCAGGTGATGAGCTCATGCCCTGTTTTAGCACTCCCTGATTTCACTCAGGCCTTTGTCTTGGAGTGTGATGCTTTGGGAATTGGTATAGGATCTGTATTGATGCAAAACTGTCACCCCATAGCGTTTGAGAGCCGCAAACTCTGAGAGTATGAGCGACATTACTCCATATATGACAAAGAGATGTTGGCCATAATGCATGCTTTGACCAAATTTCGACAGTACTTGGTGGGGAACAGGTTCAAGGTAAAGACCGATCATAATAGTTTGAGGTTCCTCATGAAGCAAAAGGAGCTGAGCGAGTGGCAACAAAAATGGATCAGTAAAATCCAAGCCTACGATTTCGCAATTGAGTATGTCAAAGGAAAAAATAATGTGGTTGTTGACGCCCTATCGAGGATACCTACTCTCTCTCTCTCATAGAGATTTCAATGGAATGGAAGGCACTTCTATTGGTAGAATACTCCAAAAATAGGTTTTCTTGCGAGATTCTTGATGGTCAGGTCTCCTATGGCAGGTATAGGGTTATTGATGACATCATATATTATAAGGATCAGATCTATTTAGTACCAGAATCCTAGTTGAAAGACAAAATTTTGCACGCAGCACATACTTCTCCTTTGGCAGGTCATCCAGGATACCTGAAGACTTATAGACAAATTCAGGAGAGGTTCGCCTGGAAGGGTCTCAAGACGGATGTATTGAAGTTTGTACGGGCGTGCCACATCTGTTAGCAAAACAAGGTGGAACATACCCACCCAGCAGGATTGATCCAACCACTTCCCATTCATGAACAAAAATGGGAAAGCATTTCGATGGATTTTATCACAGGTTTGCCTCTGGTTTAGGGGAAAGATTGTATCTATGTGGTGGTTGACAAGCTTACTAAATTCGCCCATTTCTTCACCACATTGTCCAAATACTTTGTAGCACAAGTAGCGGATTTGTTCTTTAGAGAGGTATTTCGACTGCATGGACTATCCAAGACAATTGTCAGTGATCGAGACAATAGATTCATGGGGGGCTTTTGGCAGGAGATGTTCAGACTCGTAGGGACAGAGTTAACGCCTAATACCAGTTATCACCCTCAGAGTGATGGGAAAACATAAATTGTGAACAAATGGCTTGAGGGGTATTTGAGAAATTATGTGTTGGGGCAACATAAGGCGTGGATCAAATGCCTGCACTTGGGTGAACATTGCTATAACACCACTTATCACATGTCGATCAGGATGACACCTTTCAAAGCTTTGTATGGTTATGATGCCACCACCTTTGTGGATGGAGCATTTGGGGACAACCGGGCACCCAAAGCCAAATATTGGATTCATGAGAGTTAGGACATCTTGCGAACTCTCAAAGATAACCTACAAATGGCATGGAATCAACATAAGATGTACGCCGACAAGCATAGAGTGGAGCGCAGTTTCGAGGTGGGAGACTTGGTATATCTTCGCTTGCATCCATACATGCAATTATCCTTGAAAATGAAAGGGGCAGAGAAATTGAAGCCACAATTCTATGGTCCCTACATGATTTCGAGGCGAGTCGAGGAAGTAGCTTATGAGCTAGAGCTTCCTGAGGGGTGTAAGATACACAATGTCTTCCATGTTTCATGCCTCAAGAAGGCAGTGGGACAACATGTTGTCATTTATATAGAGCTACCACCATTGGATAAGGAGGGGCAATTGATTCTAATTCCGGAGGAGGTGTTGGAGACCAGAGAACAAAAATTAAGGAACATGAGCATCAAAGAGTACTTGATCAAATGGAAAAATCTACCTATCAAGGACGCTCCTTGGGAAGGAGAGCATATATTGCAACATCCTGGATTACAGTTGCTTGAGGACCAACAATCTCAGGCAGGGAGGACTGTAATGTCCCCATTGGCCTAGGAAGCATAAGGAATGTTTCCACGAGCCTAAATTGGTTCTCGTAGGCTAAGTCGGAAGAGTTACCTAGGGAACTCAACTTTTTCCTAGGAAATGATTTTTTAGAGTGAAAAGGGAAAAAGGGAGACATGGGTCTTAGGAAAAATAAAGTCACTTAAAAATTATAAAGTGTGCAAGCATAAAGTGACTTTAAAATAAAATTAAAAGTAAAGTGAGCGGGAGTTAATTCAATGAAGAAATAAAAGAGGGGAAAAGAGGAGGCGCCCCTCATTCTGGCATTCACTCATTTTGGAAAATAGAATGTGGAGAACTCTTGAGGAAAGAGTCTAGGGTTTTTGGAAACCCCTGTTCATCTACTGGTTTCGGTGTTGCAACTATACACCCTAGTCAGTTAAGGGAGAGATCACCGCGGATTTCTCACTGTGCTTCAACCAGATCTTGTTCCATCATTTTGGTAGCTGAGTTGATAAGTGTGGGGGTCGATTTCTCCTTAGAAATTCGAGTTCCTTCATACTGGGCGCATTCTTGAGTGGTTGGGCACTTCTTCTAGCTTGTGGGCAGAGTATTGTAGCGTGGGGTCCTTCCTTACTTATCTGGGCAAGTGGGGGACGCATTTCTAAAGATTAGAGGAGCCATTCTGGTGGAAAATGGAAAGGCATTGATGCTGGACA
>JZKD02S1767429.1:48119-58727 GCA_000966675.3 Picea glauca
GGGTAAAAACAACCACTTAATATGACCTCTAAAAAAATGAGAACTCTGGAGGGTTCTCATTAAGTTGGTGACTTTGTTTGCAATATCGATGGTCATGCTATCACAAAATCTATCACCTTTGTGCAAAGCCTTTCACAAGGGCTTAGACAAGTGTAACATGAAAGTGTTACCACTATCACCTTAGCAATCACTTCCCTTGTTTTAGTGAAGGATGGAATCCAACACAATGGAGGCTTCTCTAGTAACTTCAAGGAATCCTATAGCAAGATAAAATCAAGTCTATGGCCTCCTATATTAGCTACTCAGACATACCACCTCTAGATCAAGGTATTCAAGGTACGTATAAGGTGGTATGATGGAGCAATTTCTAGATTTGTATATGTGAAGCATCTA
This sequence comes from Picea glauca, assembly GCA_000966675.3. Classification (NCBI taxonomy): domain Eukaryota; kingdom Viridiplantae; phylum Streptophyta; class Pinopsida; order Pinales; family Pinaceae; genus Picea; species Picea glauca. Next base: position 48,513 of record JZKD02S1767429.1, read on the forward strand.
AGACAATACTTGGTGTTTAACAAGTCAAAATAGGTCAAAGAGATACCCCAAACACTACAAAATGAAGGAAAAACTATGGTTGTTGAAAAATTTATGTGAACGATCATGACATTCAACAATACATCAAGTTATGACAACAACAATAAAACAACCCTCTAAACGAGTAACAGATTAATGAAACTAGGGTTGAAATAATACAAGCTAAACTAGGGTTTAATAAACAATCACTTGTTGAACTATAGATGGCATATAACAACTCTAAAGATGCAAGATGTCAATCCCTAAAGGGATGAAAATTAAATTAACAATGCAATAAATGATAGCAAGATACACTTTGAGGATAATTTGCCATTAAAACCCTAGACGCCAAGCATAAAGATAGCTGGAAATTAAATTGTATTGCCACTAACCCTAATCTAACCCTAGAGAAACAAGGGAAAAGGTAAATTTAGGGTTTAAAACTTACTACAAGGGAAAAGACTAGTGCCATTTATTCCTCATGGGAATATGGAGTCAAAATGATGAACTTTCTTACCAATGAAGGTGAAAGAAGAACCTAAGGAGAAAACCCTAGAGGAGTCCACTACAAACCCTAAGTATCTATCCTTTAGAAAGGAAATTAGGGTAGTCCACTACAAACCCTATGGAATCATCCTATGTCGTCTATCAACTTTTAGTGGATGAGATCAAGATGGATCTTGGATAAAACCCCGAGGTATTTCACTAAAAACCTTAAAAAGTTATCCCATAGGAAAATACCTAGGGTAGTCCACTACAAACCCTAGAAAAAATTCTTATGTCCTTTAACAAGATTTAAACAAATGATATTAAGGGAAGGTAGTCCACTACAAACCTTCCTAGGTTTTCAAGATAAAATTTATTCAAGAGAAGTACAAGGTAACATGCATTATCACCACTTTGATAAACACATTTACACTTAATACATTCAAGAAATAAATGAACAAAGATTTATAAAGAACACTTACTAGGTAAATCAAAGCTCATCTATGAAACCCTAGCCATGAAAATCATCTATCAAACTTGAAAAGCATCCAAATATCATCTCTTCAAGAAGGTTCATAAGTCATCCATAGTAGAAGAGAAAAGATAGAAGAGGCAAGTAGTAGTAATCTTCACAAGTTGCTATGATTTACAAATGATGGAGCACTTTCTTTAATTATATGAGGAAACTGTGCGCTTCACCTCTCTAAAAGCCCCTAAAATGTAAAAATACATTATACAAGATGGGTAGGTCTAGGCCAACCCCCCAAAATGCCTCTAAGATAATGATACAATGTTAAAACATGAAAACATCTTCTTAAAAATCCACATGTGTCAGTGTAAGAGGCTCAATAAAGGTGATGTCATCTCCAAATGGGTTGTAGGTGCTTCAAAGTTCACATCTCTCCCTAAAAGGTGCAAGGTATCATCAAAGGTCGTGCCTCCTCATCAAGAAAGTCACATCTCCTCATCTACAAGGTGCTAACTCATCATCCAAGTACTAGGTCGACTCAAGCAAGTGTCACATCATCTCAAGTGTGACATCACCTCCACTATGTGCAACGTCCATGCTAGGAATTATGATTCCATCAAGGGAAAGGGCTCCATCACCTATCCAAAGAGGTGTACCATCATCATCAAGGGAAATGTCATCCAACCAAACCCTAATGTCCTCAAAGGGATGCAACACCAATGGTGGGGGTTCCTTGCCCTCTTGGTGACACTTTAGGCTCATGGTGCAATGTCTTAGTTCCCATATGAAGTGTCCAAGGTCTAGGAGGTGTCGGAGGGTGTCAAGAGGCATTCCAATTCATCTCAAGGTCCAACGCTCACAATCAAAGCTCCATTGTCCTCCATGAAATGAAGGGAAAACATCATAATCGTCCTTTAAATGATCATGTCAAAGGATGCATTGTCATTAAGAATGGGCTCAATGAGTCAAGTGAGACCAACCATCATGGATATAAGAGTCATTAGAATAAAAAAAAGTGAGTCACAATTTAAATCCAAAGCCACGTAAGTAATTCACATTAGGTATCTTCTTCAAACTTCACACTAGCTTATGACTTTATGCACTTTGCTAAGTTTAAGTATGGAAAGACTATCATAGAACCCTATTAGGTGTGTTAGTACCCAAGTAGAGAAGTATTTCCCAAGAAACCCATAAAAGTGTAAGTATGAATGAGTGGTATGGCCTGGGGTTTACTTCATGGTCATGGTATCATTGACATGCAAGGCAACGTGTGATGTTCATCTCCATGAGTGCCTTTGTAGAGGGGGCACTTGGTGCATTGAGTTACCCTTTCCTTAGAACTATTTCTTTCCACCCTTATCTTGACTTTTGATATTCATATTGCTTTGCAAGCCTCTTTTCAGGTTTATGCACTTATTACATTAGGATTCAATTGAGTCCTTTCTTTAGATATGCACTCAATGCATTAGGACTTGGGGTGATGGCTTCACGGCAAGGGGGTAGAGGTCAAGATAACTTGGCTTTTGATTTATCATTCATATCCCTTTATTATTATTTTGCATTTTGAATTTAAAGCATGTATTTCCATTCTTTTTTACCAGCTACATCAACCTCAGACATTGAAGCCCCTTCTTCTCATAGGAGAACGAAGTACAAACCTTTTTGGGATACATGTAACAACCATTCCAAAAAGATAGGACAACAGGAGGAATATAAATGGAAAGTGCTAAGTATGAAAAGGTATAGGTATGTTACCCATATCAAGCCCTTCTAGTGATACCCCTTTTCCCAAGAGTGACAACACTTGATCATGACACATATGATGGCCACCAAGGTGAAATAATGCAAAAAAAAATAACTTTGAAGCATCATGATTCATTATCTAACTTCAACCCATGATCCTTACCTATATGCTCGATGCATTAAATGTAACACTTTGTATGAAACAATGGCCAATGTAACTCATTTGTGTTGGACCACTGTCATCAGGTGAGCCTATTGATCAAGTGAATGAGATTAACAATAATGAGGAAGAGGCATCGGAGGAGTTGTTGTCTTTGGAGAATGTTGGTCATGATCTTTGGGACTGCTATCTGAAATGTGGATCACGGAAAATGATCTCCTCTAGTTTCCCCTAGGTGAGAGGGGGTAACAGGTCACACCAAAGAAAAGTGTTGGAAAATACATTCAAAGCTAAAACTTAAGAACTATAAGAAGGATGCCAAGAAGAAGAATCTTCTAGCCACGAATTCAAGCAACCAGGTAGATAGCACCTCAAATGTGGATGAGAATATTGTCTACACTTCAATGTAGAAGGAGGTGAATCTGAGTAGCCTTCATCACAATGAAGAGAAGGAGATGAAAAAATCTTCCATATCAAGATCTAGGTCAAGAAGACCAAGGTAGACACTCTATTTGATTCCGGTTCACAAACCAATCTAACAACAACTGATCTGGTCAACAAGCTTGGGTTGGAGGTTTATGATCATCTTAGCCCATATCCTTTGGGGTGGGTAAAAAAACTGCAGAGATTAAGGTCACGAAACAATGTAAGATGAATTTTGTTGCAACTGCAGATTTTATTGATGAAGTGGAGTTAGATGTAGTACCCCTTGATGTGTGTGGACTAGTGTAATTTGTAATCCCCTACATGTATATGAGGGATGCAATCTTCACAAGGAGAGTAGACCAATACCACCTGATCAAGGATGGGAACTCTTTCATCATCAATGCACATAAATGTAAATCAAATATCTCACTAGTAAGTGTTAACCAAGTAAAAAAGTTGATTAGTTTAAGTAAGAATTATGTTTTTCTTTTCTTACGAGAGAATTAGCCAGGTGATGAATTGATAAGAGTAAAGGCATCCTTAGAGGGATGTACTAAGAAGTAGAAACAATAGTTGGAGGAGTTGTTGTAGGCATAGAGAGGAGTGTTCCAGGAGCCTAAAGGACTCCCACCTAAGAGGGAAGTGGGGCATGAAGAAATTGGCGAGACCTGCGATGAATCGAGGACCGAGATTGTGTCACGACCACTCTCCGATCAATGATCCAATTTTTTTCTCAGAGTTCCATCCATAAGAGCCACACTGCAACCTAATATTGTAATACTTTGATGGCTTATTCCTCGACCAACGATTAGGATTTCCTTGCCTCCGATCCTCCGACGGATCAACGATTATTGTTAACTTGGGCTTAAAAGATGGGTTCTCCTCCAATTAGCAGTATGAATTAGAACTTAAACTCTCATGAGTTTGTTCCAAGTTCTTTCTAAGGCTTACCAAGCCTTCATGAAACTCTCACCTTGCTCCAAAAGCCAATAAGGCATTCCCTCTTTGCCACTTAGATGGAGGTTTGTGTCCCGTTAGATGTTCATACTAGAACACGAGTCTTTATATAGGGCTTCAGGTCCCTTGTGTTGTATCATGTTGCCATTGATGCCAATGGTTTGATTGATTGATGTCAAGTTATTGATTGATGCCAAAGGATTGATTGATTGACGATTGATGTCAAATGTAATATGTATTGTCCTTGATGAGAATGGATAGATGTCAAGTATATGATGCATATGATGTCATGCATAGATGAAGATGGATCAATGAGTTGTCATTGATACATGATGCAAAGATGAAGATGGATCGATGTGATTTCCTTGATATATGATGCATAGTTAGTTTGATCATTATAGTCTTATCATGGTTGATAAAGTGCACAAATGGATGAACTTCAAAGTGGTCCCCTTATGGTGAAAGCCCTCACGGGAAGACGCTTTATAGTTGATTTATCCTAGAAGAATGGTTGCAGAACCCATGCTTGATTGGAGAATAATGAATTGAGGATTAGTGAATTTGTTAGTGAAACTATCCTAGATGGATAGTGCTTGTCATGCCATTTCCGGTGGTATGTGCAATGTCACATAAATCATCATGGTTTGAGAGTTATGGCCTTACGAAGTTCGAGGAACCTCATATGTTGGCTTGAAGCCCCCAAAGGTCAAATAAGTCAAAGAGCTTGAAAAGAAGAAATCATTATTTAAATGATAAAGTAAAGTGACAAATCAAAGAAGATTATTTAAATGATAAAGTGAGGTGACAAAGTCAAGGAGGAATATTTGAATGATAAAGTAATGGAGAACTTTCTAATTATGGAAAGTGGTTAACCCTAAAATGAGGAAAATAGGTTAAGTGACCTAGAAGTGGGATAACTGACCTAGAAGATGAAGAGTATAAATAAGAGGCAAGGGTCTCTTGTGAAATGTACATTTTTGGAGGATCTTTGTGTAGATCTTGTGTGTATCTCTTGAGCATGAATTGAAGATCTATTCTGAGAGAGAGAGAGTGTGAGGAGGATCTCATGGATGCATCAAAGTTTCGGCAATGTCTGAGATCATGACGACAAAAGTATCGGAGGTTCAGAAACCCTAGTTTCTGAGGTGTACGCGGGCTACAGTGAGCTAGAGCACGTACAGTGGATGAAGTGATGGATATTGGTGTGTGAGTTGATGCCAAGCTCTTGAAGACTGGAGCAGGTTCCAGATCTACAATCTATGGGCTTAGATCTTCCATAGAAACTCTGGTATGGTTATATTGTTGTCTTGATGGATACTCTTGTTTGTTATGTGGTGAATTCTTAAGGCATTATTGGTATGGATGTTATGATATGGTTTGAGTTGGTTGATGGAGTGAGAAAGACTCCTATGATTCAATGTTGATATGTTTGCTATAGTATACTAGTTGCTTATACATGATGGAGTAGAATTCATATTGTATGGTTGAGAAGCATGAGTAAGTTGTTGAAGAGATTGGATGTGTTGTGATTGGTTCTGTATCAGATTGGATAGTGAAAGACAGATGAAAATGTGATTGAAGGTTGCATAGGATCTGAGTTGATCTTGAAGAGAAAACCCTAAGTAACTCAAAAGGAATATGCAGGCTGAAATACAGACTATCCGCGTACATACACGGGCTGTGGTGAGCCATGGTGTGTACACACATGGGATGCACTACTGACAGGTCGCGTACATGTGACAGAGTGATATCTGTGGAGAATTGTTGCGTCATCTCAGATGGTGCTGAGGATTTAAGCTGAGTCTTGCATATAGAGCTGGTGCTCTTGTAGAGTTGTACTCTATTCAGTTGTTGCTGATAAACCCCAAGGATTGAAGTCCATAATAAAAAGAAAATTGTACATACATCTTGTGTTCTTTGTGTTCCTTGTGGTGATGATTTGTTGATGATATATTGCCGATATATGTTGTTGATATATGTTCACATCTAATTGGTTATAAATGACAACAATAAGTAATGAGTAAATAATGATTGCTAACTAATGAGTTTTGAATAAGAGGGAAGTTGGGAAAAAGAGCCCCACACTCATTCACCCCCCACTCTAAGTGTGGTCAGTGTATCCAACACCTTAACCCATACAAAGGATTTCTTCAGAGTGACAATCCAAGCTAGGACTTCACCATTTCGAGGTTTCTTCTAGGGCATCGCTAGATTTCTGCTAGACCTTACTAGTTCTCATCTTTGCCTTGTAGTGAGGGGCATCTATGGGTTATTGGCCTTCTCTGCCCACTACTACAATTAAGGTATTGTCCCCTCGAAAAGGAAGGTTATAACATTTCGTTCATTTCATATTTCCTCATTAGTCTCGTATAGACATGGTCCCCTTACTCAGGTAACCTATTTACTATGATGTCTATTCCTATCATGCACACTGGAATCACGTGGACATGTTTATTTTCCTTAACTTAGGACAAATACAGTGTATTTAGGCTCAGATGTGCAATACACAAGAAATACCATTTAGATACATTAATATTCATGCATACACAGGTGCAATTAGTCCATCAGGCATATCCATTTGTGACATACAATTACAAACATCCAACCATACATTTCAATTCATTTACATAGGGAATAAAGAATACTTATATGCTTACAAGTTATAGCTAGCCAACTGACTGTGGGTGTTTTCCCTTCCACCTAACCATAGGCTCAGAAGCAACAAATCTCTATAGTCTGGCCACCCTCGTGCCAAGCCATGATACCACCAGGGAAGCTCTCTCAGTTTTATCAACCAAATTGGTAAGTGAAGGTTACTCTCCCTCACACCACTGTAGAAAGGATTTCCTCACCCACCTAGCCCAATCCCCTTCAGGGTTTATTAGATGTTGTCCCAACATCAAGCCCGTGACCTTTTAACTCAAGCTGGGAATCATGGGTTTTTCAGGCCTTCTTGTACCACCAAGCCTCCATGATCTTCCCATTGTTGCTTCCCTAAAAAATTTCCTCTTTCTATTGGTCTCTTTCTTAGACTCAAGATTTAGAGCTCATCTACTCCAAAGGATGAGAACCCAGAGCTCTCTTGCTTAGGCTCTCTTCCCCCTTCCTTCTCAGACCAGAATACTAATCTTGTATGTCGTCCCCCTTTTTCTCTATACTCATGTCTTCTACTCTTGCATGCATTCCTAATGAAGCTTCTCGACTTATCCTCCTTCCTTCTGTCAGAAGGAACTCATGGGGGTCAACCTGGCCTGTAGAAAATGGTACTTTGTTGTACCTTTGGTTGATAATTTATGTTGTACCTTTGGTTGATAATTTATGTTGTCCTAGCTAAGTCTTCCATGCTTCCATTCATTGGGGTGGTTGATTGTTCAACTACCAACCCCCTTCTCATTAACTGATTTTGTATTGAAATTAGAAAAGGGAAAAAACTTATTATTTCCGAATCAAATATTTCAGCTAGGAGCATGATGAACCCCCTTTATAGGTTTCCTCACTCTTTCCTCTAGTGCTATCATGGCCGGTACTTTAAGGCTTCACCCCACAGTCAGTTGATTGAAATTTTAAAACAACAATAATATAATTACAATGTTTATATGCCACTGCATGGAAATCTTAAATCATGATTATTTACAAGTTGGGGGAAACAAGGGTCTTACATATTTTTGGGGCCCTTCCCAACATTTTGGCAATTTTGACAGCCTAGGAATCTATGATAGCTAGACTTTCCAAACACATAGAGCTTGAAATTGTTTGACACACTGGCCACATTGAGAGGGGGTGGGAAGGGGGGGGGTGAATCAATGTGAGGCTCTTTTTACACTTCTTTCAAAATTTTAGTTATCAACCACTTTAAACACAATATTTATTCATAATTAACTACTTGCATGTATCAACAACATTCATCAATAACAAAGAACTATGAACCATCACCATAATAAAATTTAAGAACACCATATATATGTGTAAGTTTTTTGTATTATGTGTTATATGAGACTACAATCTCTGGGTTTTATCAACAAAAATTGAAAAGAGCAACAACTCCAAAAGAGCACCAATTCTCCATACAAGACTTAGCTTGTAGATCTCAACACCAACTGAGATGTGAGGAATCCAATCCCCAAGTACAAGACCCTGCTTGTAGACATAAACCAATCCGCCAACATGTACACGACCTATTTATATTTAAGCCCACATATGTACGCAACCTACATATATTGCAACACACATATGTATGCGTCCTTCCCTCCATTAGCCTGCATACATATTCAGAAAACTAAGGCTTCCATTCTTCTGTACTTATGAAACTTTCTTGCCTCTGTCACATCCACCATTAACCTGTCACTACATCCAACCTGTCATTGTGACCAATATGTGTTGTCCCAACCACAAACAAGTCTACACCATCCAACAACCTATGCATGTTCCTCATACATACACCATCACACAACATAGATATCCCTCAACCATATCAGAGCTATACCAAACATGAGAGTGTTGCTCACACAATCAACCAACCAACATATACCATATCCAGATCTCACAACAACCATACCAAGAATGCTTCAAGCATTCACCATACCATGAGTAAATCTAAGCATCAAGACAACTTGAAATCATACCAAAACTTTTGTAGCAGATCTAAACCTGTAGAATGATATCCTGGAAACTTGCTTCAGACTTCAGGAACCTGGCACTGACATCTACTCAAGATTTTATTGGCCTTTTCAAATATACGCGACATGTGCTTATTTAAAAATCATATGTACACACCTTAGCCTTCTACAACCCACCTATGTATGCGACTTGGCCCAGTGTTGCCTGTGTACAACTTCGGAAAACTAGGGTTTTTTGAACCTATGAAACTTTCATCATCAAACTTCCTTGCTACCTCAGACTTGCGAAACTTTTGACGCGTCCATGAGTACCTGCAATGAACCTTACCAAAATAGATCTTCATAAGAGACTCTTGCTCTCTTATTTGTACTTCTACAAGTAACTTCCTCTAGGGTTTATTATCTAACCAACTTCCTTATTTTGGGGCTAACCCACTTCTAACCACTTTGTCCACTTACAACCACTTTATCCACAAATGGTAAACTCTCCACTTTTATTTGCAACTAATTTATTTTTAATTGTTTTCTAGTTGCAACCACTTAACCCATGATTAACCACTTTGATTGGTCAACTTCTTCTAGGAGCTTCTAGAGTAATTTGACTTATTTGACCTTCTAGGGGCTTCTAGATAACTCATGAGGGTTCTCCAACTTCACATGGCCATAACTCTCTAACCGTGAGGAGTTATGTGACATTCCACATATCACCGGAAATGACATGATGAGCACTATCCATATATAATAGTCTCACTTGAAAATTCACTGATCTTCATTACATTATACCTCAACCAAACTTGGGTTCCTTAACCACACATCTAGGATGACTCAACCACTTAACCATTTGGACTTCACAAAGCGTATTCATGTGAGGGATTTCACCATAAGGGGACCACTTTGGAGTTCATCCATTTGGTATATGACATCAATGATACATATTCTTCCTATCAACCAACACATCACTATGACACCACTTGACATCAACCCTTTGACGTCAATTACATCAATGACCACATAATCCATCAATCAATACATCAATGATACAGAGCACATTACTATGAAAATACTTGACATTAACCTTTTGACATCAATCCTTTGACATCAATGACAACATAGTACAACAATTTCCCCCTTTGGCATTGATGGCAACACCAACATTGATGTCAACACCAATCATTGATGGCAACAATTGGACATGACAATGCTCATGCTCCCTCTGTGATCATTGCTCCTCATCAATGTTCATCTCGCCACATCAATGTGACTATCTCCCCCCCTTGACATCCATGGAAAATGGTATATATCTTGGGGCTGCTCCCCCTGACAGAACTGTCCCTGAGGCT